>JZKD02S0995599.1:783411-806806 GCA_000966675.3 Picea glauca
AGGAAGTTGGTGCTTCCAATGAATGTAATTCTTCAAGACATATAAGAAAAAACATTCTGTGGTTTTCTCCCGATTTGGGTTTCCACGTAAAACACTGGTGTACTATGTATGTGTGAGTGTTTATTTATTACTGCTCATTCTTGGATAATAATTCTACATTGATATAATATTTGAAGAAAAAGGATTGTAATTAGGTTATTATTGATTCACCCCCCCTCTCAGTAATCCAACAATGTTCCATATCATATCATTTATTTTCATGATGTAGATTCATATAACTAAAAAGTTGATATTGAAGACCTTGGAGTAGGGGCATCCTCCATTTGTGCTACCTTCCTAATTTACACAAGATTATTCCACTCATTGATGAAGTTCTTTGAAGAATAGATTGAATTCTGATTGGTGTTAAGTGTCTTCCTAATATATATTGTGATATAGAACCAATTTGTATTTTCTCATGGTTGTGATCCATTAGGGGAACATTGAGGTATAAAATGAGTCTCCTAAGAGATATAATAAAATATTACAAGTTAGTAATTTTGTGGGGGAGGTATATTTACAACTCAGTTTTTATACTACAACCCTGTAACTATGATTAAGTTAAATTGAAAATTTGTCTAAAAGTAAAATCAATAAAAAAACATTATATTGATATGAAAAGGAAAATATGTGACTATAAATAGAAGTGAGTTTTTCAAAAAAATCAATATTCTTAAACAACTAACTCCTTTGTCCATGAAAAACTTGAAGTAAAGTATTAATATAAATTCATGAATCATTATTTTTATAGTATATTATTAGTTAAAATCTAAACCACTTAAATCATGCAGTGATATATAATTAAGATACTATAAAAAAATCAATCACATAATATATTGTATAAAATGGTAAATATAATTATGCCGAAAGGCATAAACCTATTGACAATGGGCAGATTTAATAGGTGTTTAGTGCTTAATAAGTTTTCTATGGACAGGATTAAATATGGCTGGAATATTCTTAGTAGTCACACAAAATAAATGGCTGTGATTTCAATCATTAACTTCCTAGCTATTATAAAGACATCAGTTTATGTGTTTACTTTTTAACATTTACCTAATCATATTTAAAAATTACTTTGATAGCTAACTGATTGTCACCACTAAGTGATTAACAAAAATTAAAATATTAAAAAAATATAAATGAAGCGCATCTGTTTAATTTCTTTACAGGTGTCTTCAGTTTTTGTAAGAGTAATAAATTCTCACTTAACAATAGCATTGGAACGTACTCTTTCTTTTTGTATTTCCTGAAATGCCAGGCTGAATGGATCGATCCATCACTAAGGGTATTGGAGCGACTCTTTATGGTGCATGCCTACTTCACAGTGAGTGTGGATTCCTTTTGGTATACGAGAGAAATGAAGCGCATCGGCTTAGTTTATTTACAGGTGTCTTTATTTTTTGTAAACGTATTAAATTTTTTCACTTAACGATCCATTACACAGAGCATTCAATACCCAATATTTATTATAAAGGCGAAGATATAGCCAGTGATTGGGCTTAAGGGAGAGAAGGTTTTGAAGGTATTGCCAGTTTAAGCGAGAGTAGGTTCTAAAGCTTCAGATCCTTTGTTAGCACATAAGGAATTAATCAAGGTAAGTACAGGTGTAGTTGCAGTGAAAAATATTGAGAATAATAGTATGCATTTCGGCGTATATCAATCACATTATTAAATGTGGTTGTGCTAGTTTATTATATAATGTATTAGTTTTGTATTATATGCAGAGGTTATTTGGTTTATAATATAATAAGGAAGTGATATAATATACCGTAACAATTATATAACTTATAATCTCAAAATTAAGGGAAATACACCCTATCATATCCCCCTGATTGAATCAATTATTTCCCCCATTGAGATCACACCTATGTTTAGGTACTTAATGTACAAGAAAAATATGAACAATATGGATGACAAGAGGCTCCCCAAAATTGCTTCATAATCTAGCCAAAATCACTAAAGACTCGGGCAAGGATGACATAATGATGCCAAGTCTTGGCTAAGTCATTGGGAAATAAAAGAAGAAGTTATTTTGTAGAATACCAATGATATTAAAAACATTGTACACGATAAATTTAAGAAGAATCTATGTTAAGATAAGATAAAATAAAGATATTATAAGGAGTTGGTTAACCCTAACTTTGAATATCAAAAGTATCTCTCTGTTTTGACTAGAGTAAAGAACATAATCAATATTTCTAAAATGAAAACTAATTCTCATGAGCTTAATAGTGAAACAAGGCATTGGAAATCCCAAAAACACCATGGAAAGAAATAATATGTCACCTTGGTAACACCAAAAGGGTTGAAGATGAGAAATGCATTCTCCTATAATTCATTGCGTATACCCAAATTAGATCTCAATTCCAAAATGTTTGCCACAATATCGTCCTTGCTAACCTTCTAAGTCATCAAAACTTTAGTAATCTTGGAACACTTATCTTAATTATTTTCAAGAATAAAAATAAAATTTTAAAGAAATACAAGTAATTTCTTACTTTTCTTAAGGTACCATAGACCATTTTTTTCTTAGTAGACGTTAACCATCATTACTAGCAGCAAGATAATAATGAAATGATATAATATATATTGTGTATAATTTATTATCCTACAAGATATAATATATCCATAATAAATAATATATAATATAATACTAATACATAGTACATGAACGTGAGTTGAGTTATATATAATGTTTTTCAAAAATTAGCAATATATAATATAACACTAATACACAATTTTCTTTTTTTTGTTGGGTTTGAGACACCAAACATTTTACATAAATAATAGTATGCATTTCCATTTAACAATGTATAGACAAGTCCTTACTTCCTATAATTTTATGAATGAAAATACTAACACAAATTCCAATATGCTACTATTGGGATTGTATTAATTAATTGTTACTATATCAGACAATGACCATAAATAATATTCATCAAATAGAAGCACCTGGGTTTTTTATTGACTGTAGGATGCTTTGGTTACAATAGTGGATATAAATGTTGTATATTATAGCTCTATTTGTAGCAACCAACCTAGATGGTATTACTTCAATAGACAGGAAAATAGTTGGATAAATAGACCACCACACTTTAGAACTAGTTACCACTAATATTTCTCAACATTCACACAATTTTCTTTTCTAGAAAAGAACAAAGTCGACCCTAGTCAGAAGAGAAATGATTCCTCACAAACATAGGCTTGACCCATTTGGAAATTGTGTCAACTTCACTTTGTACGCACCCAGACTATGCAAACTAAGTCTCATAAGTTATATTTCTCCCAAAAATGGAGTATGGCACTCCCAATCAACACATGAATGGTCCAAAAAGTACATAAAATGCACCCACAAAAGATAACTCTCCCCACAGTACATAAAATATTCCCCACAAAGTTGTTAAATATAATGTAACCTCAACAGGTTGACTGTACACTGCCAGCTATCCTGGCCAACTGTACGTTCTTTTCTTGATTTGCTTGAGCCTATTTAGCTCAGCTATTTTCCTTTTTCACATAAGATCTTCATTAACTCTTCTCATTGTACTTTCTCCTTACATTCTCAATATATTGAATATTTTTTTCTACTTAGTTCTTTTCTCTCTACAGTTCTTGCTTCATAATTTATCATGGTATCAGAGCTTCAACAGTAAGCCTCTTCATACAGGATGGAAAGCAACACGATCCTCACAGCACAAAGCTTACACGGATCACGAGACCACATGACATAGAATTTTTACAAGGCTTGGAGAGTTGTCCGTAATACTCTCAAAAGATCCTTGTAGGAAGCTAACGCGAGGAAGCAGAATGCTATACGCTCAAAAGATCGAGAAAGTAGAGACTGCAGAAGGAGAAACTCTAAAGAATAGTGAACAATTTCATATTCGTCAAACATTCATGAAGAAGAGCTGTAGGAGGCAAGAACATTTGAAGAATTCAAATAAATTCATTCAAATTTGTGAAAGATTGCTGAAGGAGGCAGAATCGTTTAAATAATTTTGGGAAATATCTCTCCTCCATCAAAGATTGCAGCAAAGAACAGTAAGATTCAAAGAACTCGTGAAATCCTTTCAAATATTTGAAAGATTCATGAATTTTTTTTCTATAGGAGAAAATCCTTGCAAAGGAAACAAAGAAAACGTCAAAGGAGACAAGAACGAGAAATCGCAGCTGTAAGATCCATTCTGTGAAGAGATCAGAGGCGAAAATCTAGTTTAGAATTGACGAGGAGAGCGCAAAAAAGGCGAAATAATTTCACTTGTTAAATTTCACGCAGAGGATGGACAGTGGTCGGATTCGTGAGAAAGTGCATGAGGATTAGTCCTCTGGAGCACACAGGAGAAATTTTGACCTGCAAAGTCACGAAATCGTTAGGACCGTCCATCAAGGGACACACAGTGAGATCTCAACATTTTGCTGACTCGTGGGGTGTAAAGGTCAGAAGACTACCATGAGAATTCACAAATCGTGAAATCCCGATTCATTCTAGACCGTTGGATAGAGAAATATCGTGAGTCGTCGATCTAGGTCTATCGAAAAATCGGGAATCTGGAGTTGGACAAGCAAAGGAGACTTCACTCCAAACCACGATACGTGAAATCCTACAATCCCGAAAGGATTGTGAGCCATCCATCTCAAAGGACAGGTGGCAGCAGATCCAAGCGCCATCTCATTTCAGCATTTCAGAGTTCATGGTTTGGAGAACATTGTGATGAGAGTTCAAAACTCGCGAAATAACGAGTTGCGAAATCCCAATAGGATTTGGACTGTTAGATCATAGGAGGATTTGGACTGTTGATTGTCCAAGGTGAAATTTCAGCACTTCGCACATCGGGAGTCTGAAGGACCCAGGATTGTTGCAGCAAAACCACTCAAGTCCCGAAATGCGAAATTTAAAAAATGCGTTAGCGCTAGGATATTTTGGATTTTGAATAATTGAGGGACAAAGAACTGACAAAGGCATCGCGATTCCCCGATTTGCAAAAAATTGGTAGCGCTTTAACATTTAGGCACATTTTTACATTGAACCGAGACTAAGGGCCAATCTAAGGCCATTAAGCTCTCTTCGGTGTTTCGGAAATCAGAAGTTGGAGAGACAAGAGTTCGGAGGACTCATATAACGAAGTCTCGAAATCAGAATCACGAAGACAAAACTCGCGAAGTAAAAGCTCATGAAATCTTGAATCACAGAGTTTCGAAGTCCCTGCAAGAAATTAGCAGACCTGGTTTTACACGCGGGAAACAGGTAAATATGAAATTTTCTAATAATTTTTTTTTTGTTTTGTTAAATTCTTTAAAAGATGGCGACGTCTAGCAATTTAGGACCAACTCAGGGTCTGATTCTTCTTGGAAAGAGCTATGAGTTCTGGTCTCTTCGAATGAGATCATTCTTGCAAGCATAAGAGTGTTGGGATCTAATGGATCTTGGATATGTGGAACCAAATCCAACAGACCTTGCCGCCATGACAAACCAACAAAGGATTTCTCAAGCAACTCAGAGAAACAGAGAAAATAAATCCAAATTCTGGATCAAAAATTCAGTGGATGACTCAATTTTCTCAAAAATCACAGGCGTTGGTACCTCAAAACAACCTTGGGACATCCTTAAATAAAATTACCAAGGAAATGAAAAGGTTAAAACAGTGAAACTGCAGACCTTGAGGATGCAATTCGAGACTTTAAGAATGACAGAGTCTAAAAATGTGGATCAGTTTATGACCAGAGTCATGGGAATTGTGAACCAGATCAGATTGATTGGTGAATCCATCCCTGATCAATGCATTGTTGAGAAAGTCCTCAGAATTTCACCAACTAAAGTTGAAATGGTCATTACAACAATCCTTAAATCCAAGGATCTGTAACGTTTTTCAACATATGAATTAATCGGTTCCCTGGTGACACATGAGACTAGACTACATCTCACAGATGAGTCATCGTCAATGCCTTCAAAACTCAGTTCTCCTTCAACAAAGGGAGAGGCAGAGGAAGAGGCAGAGGTCACCAAGGACAAGGGAGTACTATAAGTGACCAACACTCGAATGGAGGTAACAGACAACAGAGCCAGCATCAAAATTTCCAAGGTCATAGACAACAACACCACGATCAGAATTTTCAGCCTCAAAGAGGCAGAGGGAGAAGATTAAATGACAAATCAAGCATACAATGTTATTCCTGCAAAAATATGGGCACTATGAATCTTAATTCCAGAAGAAGTAGGTTGATCATCTCTCAGGCAGAGAACATGTGTCAAATCATATGGGAGAAACCTCAAAAGGTATGTTTCTCTCATGTCACAAGTCTGAAGAACAACCTAAAGATCTCTGGTTGCTAGACAGTGGATGTAGCAATCACATGATAGGTAAAAAATATTTACTTTCATGCATTGATTCTTCAATCTCATCTAATATTACACTTGGAAATGATTCCTTAGTCAAGGTTCAAGGCAAAGGAATTGTGCCTATTCTTACTAAACAAAATGAAAAGAAAGACATAAACAATGTCTATCATGTTGTAGATCTGAAACATAATCTGCTAAGTGTAGGAAAGCTCATTGAACATGGCTATAAGGTACTCTTTGAGGGAGCATCTTTCAAGATATATGACAAAATCCCAAGTAGAAAATTGATTTCTGAAATCCACATGACTCAGAATAGGATGTTTCCGCTTACACTCAGAACTACAAATATGATTCAACTATATGCACAAAGTGCATCCACCTTGAATGAAACAATTGTTTGGAATACAATATTTGGACATCTAAAACTTTAGATTCTAAGTCTTCTTCATAAACAATCCATGGTCAAAGGTCTTCCCATCTTCAAAGAAAAAAATTCCCCATGTGAGTCTTGCATACTTGGAAAACATAAGAGAACTAGTTTTCCACAGTCCTCAACTCAAGCCAAACAACATCTTGAACTTGTTCACACTGACCTATGTGGACCAATGCAAATAGAGTCCATAGGTGGTATCTTTTACTTTCTAACATTTATTGATGATTTTAGCAGGAAAATATGGATCTATTTTCTCAAACACAAGTCTAAAAATTTTGCAAAATTCAAAGAATTCAAGGCAGAAGCTAAAAAATAGAGTGGCAAATATATAAAAGCACTCAGGTCTGATGGAGGGGGAGAATACAACTCCAATGAATTTGCAAATTTCTGCAAATCACAAGGCATTATCATGCAAACAACAACTAGGTATACTCCACAACAGAATGGAGTGGTTGAAAGGAAAAATCAGACAATAATGAATATGCCAAGAACACTTCTCAAAGAGAAAATGTTGTCAAATATTTTTTGGGCTGAAGCAGTAGCATGCTCAGTTTATCTCTTGAATAGATCTCCAACCACAATTCTAAAGATGAAAGTCCCTCAAGAAGCATGGAGTGGGACAAAGCTCAATGTTTCCCATCTAAGGACATTCAGATGCATAGCATATGCTCACATACCTTCCGAATTAAGGAAGAAACTGGACGATATAAGTGAGAAATGTATCTTTACTAGATATAGTGAAACATCTAAAGACTACATGCTTTACAATCCAATCTCCAAGAAACTAATTCTCAGCAGAGATGTAAAATTTCTGGAAAATCAATTCTGGAATGAATTGGAAAATCATCAACTGGACAGTCAAAATCCATTGCTGCCAAGTTCTAAAAACACAGAAAATTCAAGAGAGCAAATAGCTCTACATGTTCTTCCAAGATTGAAGGTACACGGACAATCTGAACATTCTCAGGATAACTCAACCTCCAACAAAGACTCCTCCTCTGAAATTCAAAATCAGAGAACTCGAAGTTTGAGAGAAATCCATTAGCAGTTGGATGATTTTGAACAACACAATCTTTTTGCATTAATGTCATGTCAACCTACATATTTTAAAGAAGCAGCTAAGGAGCCACATTGGGTTCAAGCCATGAACCAAGAAATTGACTCCATTGAGAAGAACAAGACATGGGATCTTGTTGATTTTCCATGTCACAAGAAAATATTGGTGTCAAGTGGGTTTACAAAACTAAACTCAATGAAAAATGGTAGATCGAAAAACACAAGGCAAGACTTGTTGCCAAAAGATTCTCACAACAACTTGGTACTGACTGTGGTGAAACATTTGCTCCAGTAGCAAGGTTAGACACTGTAAGAACTCTATTGGCCATAGCAGCCCAACATAAATGGAAAGTATACCAGATGGATGTCAAGTCAGCCTTCTTAAATGGTTTCTTAGAAGAAGAAGTTTATGTTGATCAGCCACCTGGATTTGAAGTCCAAGAGAAACCATCCAAAGTATATCGACTGAAGAAAGCCTTGTATGTATTAAAGAAAGCTCCAATATCTTGGTACAGTAGAATTGACACTTATCTGATCAAAAGTGGTTTCAGCAGAAGTCAAAATGAGCTAACTCTCTACACCAAAACTAATCAGCACGGTAAAATTTTGATTGTATGTTTATATGTTGATGACATGATATATATTGGAAATCTTGAATTAACCAACTTTAAACATGCCATGCAATATAAGTTTGAGATGACAGATCTTGGCATAATGAAATATTTTTTGGGGATTGAGGTTGATCAATCAACCAAAGGAATTTTTGTCTGTCAGAAAAAGTATGCAGAATACATCATCAAAAGATTATGCATGGAAGAATGCAATCCAACAGAAACACCTATACCCCTAGGCACAAAATTGAGCAAGAAAGATGAAGGCCCTATAGTGGGCCCTACCCTATACAAAAGTTTAGTAGGCAGTTTGTTGTGTATTACAACAACTAGGCCTAATATTATGTATGCAGCTAGCCTTGTTTCGAGATTCATGGAATCTCCCAAAGATTCTCACTGGAAAATGGAGAAACGGATTCTGAGATATATTGCATGAAATCTCAATTTTGGCTTATGGTACACTAAATCTGATAGTAATCAACTTTCTGGTTACACAGACAGTGATTTTGCAGGCAGCCTAGATGACAGGAAAAACACCTCAGAACATGTTTTTCACCTGGGCACGAACCTGATCTCATCGACATCAAAGAAACAACCAATTGTATCAATATCTTCTGCAAAGGCAGAGTATGTCACTGCTACTTCAGATTCTTGTCAAGTTGTGTGGCTGAGAAGAATATTGAAAGATATGTCACATAAAGAAAATGATCCAACTCTTATTTTCTGTGAAAATACTTCAGCAATAGCTCTATCCAAAAATCACGTGTTTCACAAGAAAAGAAAACACATTGACACTCGCTTTCACTTCATCCAAGAGCTAGTCAATAATGGTGATATTGCACTTCAATTATGTGGTTCTCAAGATCATCTTGCAGATATCTTCACAAAGCCACTGGGAAAATCTATTTTTTATTTTTAGAGACAACACTTGGGCATAATCGGTGATGATGCTTGTAACTGTTGAGTTTAAGAGGGAGTGTTAAATATAATGTAACCTCAATAGGTTGATTGTACATTACCAACTGTCCTGGGCAGCTGTACTTTCTTTTCTTGATTTGCTTGAGCCTATTTAGCTCAACTATTTTCCTTTTTCACATAAGATCTTCATTAACTCTTCTCATTATACTTTATCCTTACATTCTCAATATACTGAATACTATTTTCTACTCTGTTCTTTTCTCTCTACATTTCTTGCTTCACAATTTATCAAAAGTTACCATGACCTCTAGAATAGATGATTGTCCCCTCTGCTATAATATTCAACTCATAACACCAGCTCAACCCCTTTTCTCCAAATAACTCAGCTCCAAATAAGAGATTCGAGATACACAAGGAAAGATCTTCTATCAACAGAAAAGACTCAACCGCAAAGAGATGGCTCGATACAAAACTATAATGCTTTGCCTCCAAGATAATTTGATCATCCACGATATAGAAAAATGAATAAATCTAAAGTGATATCTTCCCCAAACTGACTAGCTAGGGTATATCGTTGCAACACCAAAACAATAATCAAATGAAGGGTTTTTGAAACACTAGAATCTTCTCCAAGAGCTCTCCAATTTTTTTTTTCTCAAGTGTAAAATGCTAGAATGAGGAGAGACTCATTTTCCCCTTTCAATACTCACTTGAGTCTTTTCCCACTCCTTTATTATTTTATTTAATTAAATTCATTTTAGTGGGTTTCTCACTTTATGATTTAAAAGTAACTTTTAGATAGCCTAGGAGCCATGTATCCTTTTTTCTTCACTTTAGATTTTATAAAGTTCTCCTAGGAAAATCTTGTTCCATAGATCATTTTTCATCTTATCACGCAAGAACTTAATTAGGCTAGTGGAATTTTCCTCTTATGAATCCTAAGAAGATGAGAAAATTACAGTCCTACGTGCCCAAGATTGCTTGTCCACAAGAAATTTTAATCTGAGATGTTGGAGAACTTGTCTTCCTTCCCATGTAGCATCCTCAATAGGAAAATCATTCCATTTAATAAGGTACTCTTTGATGGTCTTGCTCCTTAAATTTCCCTTCATGATATCCAAAATTTCCTTAGGAGATAGAATCAACTTCCCTTCTTCATCCAGTGGTGGTAACTCAATAGAAGTGATGGTATGCTATCCCAAGTCCTTCTTAAGACATGAAACATGGAAAACATTATTTATTTTGCATCCCAGTAGAAGCTCTAGCTTGCAGGCCATATCTCCTATACACCTCGTAATCCTGTAGGGTCCATAGAATCTAGGTTTCAATTTTTCTACACCCTTCATCTTAAGTGACGAATTCCTATAGGGATGAATATATAGGTATCTCAAGTCCCTTACCTCAAATATACACTCCACCCGATGCTTTTCCGCATAGACCTTTCGTTGATTTTGAGCCATCTGCAAATTATCCTTGAGGATCTGCAAAATATCCTGGCTCTTATAAATCAAATCCTGAGCCTTAGGTTCCCAATTATCTCCAAATATTCCATCCACAAAAGAGGGTGCATCATATTCGTACAATGCTCAGAAGGGTGTCATCTCAATCAACATGTGATAGGTGGTCTTGTAGTAGTGCTATCCCAAGTGTAACCATTTTATATAGGCATTCTCTTGACCTAACACATAATTCCTTAGATATCCTTGAAGCCATTTATTCACAATATTGTTCTGCCCATCAATTTAAGGATGGTATCTCGTGCTAGGTTATAAATCTGTTCTGATTAGAATGAAGTGATTCTACCAAAATCCTCCCATGAACCTGCTCTCTATGTCACTGACAATAGTTTTCTGCAATCCATGCAATCAAAATATCTTTGTGAAAATGAACTCTTCTACCTGTACTGTTGAATACCTAGAGGGTATGGAAAACAATTGTGAAATGTTTTTGATATTTTCAACTACCTAATAAATACATTCCTTTCCCAGCACCTGGGGAAATCCTATGATGAAATCCATAGATATCCTTTACCAGTTTTGTTCTGGGATGGGAAGTGGTTGAAATAATATGGCCATGTGATTATGTTATGATTTTTTCTATTGGATGATATTTTATTCCATCACAAATCTGAAAACTTCCATCTTGAGGCATTTCCACGTAAACATTTCCCTAATCGTCCTATAGGTTTTCAAGTACCTAGGGTATCCTACCAATTGGGAACTATGTTATGCATTCATGATTTTGTCCTTATGTTGATATTATGGTACTAGGTAGATCATGTTTTTGTAATAAATAATGTCATCAATAACTTGGTATCAATCTTCCAAATCCTGATCATGGAGGATCTCACAAGAAAACTTTTTCGTGGAGTACTCTACCAACATAAAAAAATTCTAGTCAACTAAAATCTTCATAAGGGAGAGAGTGGATGGTATTATGGAAAGGGAATCGACCACCACATTGTTCTTTCCCTTCACATAATCAATCTCTAAATCATATGCTTGAATTTTGTTGAACCACTTTTTCTCCCTCTCACTCAATTATTTCCGCTCCATGACGAAACTTGGGCTATTATGATCTATCTTCACTTTGAATCGGTTCCCCACATAGTACCATATGAATTTTTCCAATGCATGCATGATGACTAGTGCATCCTTGTCATATATCGAGTAATTTTGTTCATACTCCCTAAGTTTGTGGCTCTCAAAAGAAATGATATCATTATTTTTCATCAACACAAATCCTATCCCTATTCCCAAAGCATCACACTCAAGAACAAATGGTTGAGTGAAGTCTAGTAAGGCTAGCATAGGACGCAAAAAAATTACATGTTTCATCTTCTAAAATGTCGCATGTGACTCATTTATCCAACTAAAAGATCCCTTATTAGTGAGATATGTAAGAGGTGTCATTAGTTGTGAGAACCCCTTAACAAGTTTCTTGTAATAAGTCTAGAGGCCTAGGAAGATTTTCAATTCTGTCTCATTTATGGGGGTAGGACACTCTATAATTTCTCTGATTTTCTCCTGGTTTACCTAGTCCCCATTTTCCCCCATTACATCCCCCAAATAAAGAATCCTATTCATGCCAAATTCACATTTATACTCGTTTTCCTATAGCCACAGATTCTCCAAAATACCCAACACCTCGTCCAAGTTCCTGAGATGTTCATCCCAATTCCTACTATAAATGAGAATTTCATCAATGAAGACTAACAACATTATCCACAACTTCTTATTGAACAAATGGTTCAGGCATTACTGGAAAGTAACTGGAGCATTGGTTAGTCTAAATGACATAACCGGGAACTCATAATTCCCATAATGGCATCGAGAGGCAGTCTTTGAAATTTCTTGTTCTCAAACTCTAATCTGATGGTACCCTAAACAAAGATCAATATTCGAAAAATATTTTTCTCCCTTTAACTCATCCATCAACTCATCAATCCTTGGAATTATATATATTTTTTTATGTTTTCTTATTGAGTGCTCGGTAATCAATACGCATTCTCATGGTACCATATTTTTTCTTGACCAACACTATCGAAGAGGAAAAAAGACTATAAATAGGCCATATGTGACCCATATTCAACAAATCCTTGATAGTTTTATCTATATCGTCTTTGTACATATTGGGATGGTGGTAAGGGTTGGTTATTACTGCTTGAAACCATTCTTCTAATTCTATAATAATCTCAAATCCTTGATTTGGTGGAATTCCTGGAGGAATGTCTCCAAAACACTTTTGATGTTTAAGACGTAATACCTGAATATCATCTCGATGTTGTTGAGGATGATCCGGTGGCTCCTTATTGGAAATGTAACACTCAAATTCCCACTTTAATCATCCATGCGACATTACTACCTACGTACTCTTTTATGACACTATCTTGGGTGGATACTATTGCATGGCATGTAGGATTACCATTTTTCCATCCAGTCCTGTGAATTCCATTTCCATAGTCCTCTAATAATTAGTGTATTTCACAATGGAGTATAATCATTGAACTTTGAGAACCAAATTCATGTCTGAAACTTCCACCACAAAGAAGCCATTTGTCAACGTATAATTCCCCATGACTATTTTCAACTTGGGGAACCATCTATTACACTCCATATGTTATCCATCAGGCATGATCATTGTGAATACCTCAAACGCCTCTGTCAAAATATCTCTCCTACCCACCAAGGATGCATCTATAAAGTTTTATGATGCTTCACTATCAATCAACATTATAACCTTGTGTCCCTATAGGATCCCTCTGACTCTAAATGTGTGATACCTAGGAAGTATTGACATGGATGAAATAACATGACTCTTAGCCCCAACTTGTGATATCTCCTCACCCGATGCTTGGTGTCCTTGTTCTTGTACCTTCTCTTCCTCCTCCTCATCATCATTTTCACTAGTAGAATAAACCTCAATGTAATGGGACTTTCCTTCTTTGTCCTTCCATGAACACCTATGTCATGGTACACAAGTCTCCGAACAATTGAAACATAGTTTTTTTCTTCTCAACTCTCTTCTTGTCTACTTATCCAACTTTGGTTTTCTAGACCACTCCTTATGAAAAAAAAAATCATCCTTTGTCTTTTGGGGGAAGGTTGGATTAGGAGGAAACATTCTCTTAGGAACATCATCCTTCATGTCCCTGGCTTTGTTGACTGCATCATGTAGGGTGGCAGGATTATAAGCCTTGATCCAAATGTGTAAAGGCTCAGATAATCTCTAAAGAAACAACATCAATAGACACACTTATGATATATCGTTGACCATCACGACAAGCCTTTGGAGCTATGATATGAAGGACTCTGGAATACTTGTCTACTTAATCTGCACTAGCTCTCGAAAATGAATCTATGCATATTTCCTTTAAAATATCTCAATGAGCCTCTCAGTGAAATTAGCATAGGATGTTATCCCTGCATGACCGAAATTCACTAACCCATGGTACCACCACTTATGGGCCTCACCTTCCAAATTTAACTTGGCCAATTGAATGGCATATGCCCCTATCATCTAATGGAGATGGAAATAAGTGTCTAGTTTTTGCACCTAGTATCTTGCCGTACATTTGGAGGTCCTATCAAATTTTGGGATGGTTACTTTCCAAAGTGTATTCTATAGATCAAAGTTTGGTGTCATGGCCCTATTAACCCCTCTAGGATGATTTCTGCTCTTAAGGTTGCAAAACTTAGAAAAAGACATGGTTGAATGGAAATCACCCCCTAATATTCTATACTCCTCCAAATATTCCCCATATGGATCATCCTTCTCTACTTGCATCACTTTTCATGTTCTTTCACTACCCAAGAATTGTGGCATGATAGGTTTGGATGTATTTATGTAAAAGTGAGGTTGACTTTGCATAGTGGTGCGAGAATAGATCCCTTCTCCATTATTAGAGCCCCTTTCACCATTTTGGTTTTGTTTGGTTTGTACCTCCAAGTATTTACTCACTAGCTACCTCATGATATCCATCCTCATCTTTTGACCCTTGGACAAATCATTGAGAATATTAAATAGGCTTCTAATTCTAGCAACAACTTCATCCCCTGTGAGTATTTTCCCTTTATTTGAATTTGATTGTGCTTCCTCTTCTACTTATTCTTCACTCAACACCACTTCCTCTTCACGTTATGGATGTGGTCCTTGATTTTTTTTTCTACATATCCTATAATTCATGTTTCTATCATCCCCTGGTGTCATTTATTTGTTGTCAATGTTTCCCTTCAAACCTCATAACTATAAAGGACCATGCTCTGACACCACTGTAATATTCCTTCCCAATTTTTTTTGGTTAGGTTTGAGACACCAAAATGTTTACATAAACAATAGTATGTAATTCCATTCAACAATTTATGGACAAGTACATGCTTCCTCTAATTTTTTGAATGAAAATACTAACACATATTCCAATATGCTATTGTTGGGATTATATTAATTAACTACTACTATATTATAAAATGACCATAAATAATATTCAACAAATAGAAGCACCTAGGTTTTCTATTGACTGTAGGCTTCTCTGGTTAAAATAGTGGATATAAATGTTGTAGGTGATATCTCTATTTGAAACAAACAACCTAGGTGGTATTTCTTCAATGGAGAGACAATTGGATGAATAAATAAACCAACACACTTCAAAATTGGTTACCACTGATATTTCTCAACCTTCACACAATTTTCTTATCCAAAAATGAACTAAGTCAACCCCAATCAAAAGAGCAATGATTCCTCACAAACAAAGGCTTGACTAATCCATATTTTATGAGCAGAACGAAATGAATAAATATTATTAACAGGTTCTTAACACAAAATAACAAAGATATAGTAAAACTGGTTTTCTATTCAATAATGAAATAAGCTAAAACTATAAAATGCAGCAGAAACAAGCTTGTTGGAATGGTGGCGGCTTATCTTTGAGAAGAGATGTGAAGGTAGTGTGCATTCACAAGAAGAAGGTTAAAATGAGGATATGAAGGCCTTCTTACAATAATAAAGAATTCCAAAAACCCTATACATCCAAAAACCTAACCCTAGAAGATGAAGCACGAAAAGTCATGTGGGCCTCGTTTGGGTAAGTTAGTACATCAACTTCTCGGGGTCGTAACTTTTGCATACGATATCTGTTTTAGGCATGTGATAGCCCGTTGGAAAGGTATCATCGAGGAGATTCATTTTGGGGGATCAATCATTCATTTCTCTATCATTGAGGAGATTGATCCTGAAAACCCTTCATTTAGGCCCTCAAACTGGCCTTAGAAGTTAAAACTGCTAAAAATAGTAAATTGCCAAAATTGTCAGAAAACTATTTTGAGCTAGTTGGAAAAGGTGGGTGGACACCGATATACATATAGATCAATCCTCCCTCCTTAGGAATGAATTTTCTCAATTGTGTTAGGTCCCCCATTAGATGAGGAAATTTCTATTGAATTTGGCCCCAGGTGAGCCACTTGCATTGGTGCAGGAGCTACCTTGCTTTGACGACTCGATAAAGATGGATCCTTTTTTGTCGACTACCCTTGATCTATATGTCCACAATATGATCATTGGATTCCTATTGTATGTAGTCGGGGTTGAGCTTTATTGGTTTCAGTTGTTATACTACTTCCGAGGTGTCCAATAATGGTGGGAAATAAGGGCGAAGGAGATCCACATTGAACACCGGGTGTAGGCCAAGGAAAGGAGGAATGTTGAACTCAAAAGAAGTATCCCCCATGGCCTTTGTAATAGTGTATGACCCATAACAGAGTGGGCACAACTTCCTACGGGGTCCTTTAAGGCATTCTTTCTTCAAGTGCAACCAAACTTTGTTTCCCACCTGAAACTTATGTGGCACCCGATGTTGATCATGGTGTTGTTTATACTTGTAATTGGAATTTTGTAGGATACCCTGAACTTGTTGGTGGATGTGCTAGATCCTCTCAATGAACCGGGTGTCTTTGTCATCTTCAGTTGGACCAGGAGATGAGTTGGACGAGGTGATCGCAATGGGAAGTGCAACATCTATGGGACCCAATGATTGGAATTCCAACCCCACTTGAAAGGGGCTGTGGTCGGTTGAGCTATGTAGCATTCAGTTGTAGCTACGTTAGACATAGGGAAGGATCTCATCCCATGTGTGAGGGTGCTTTGAATTATACATGAAAAGGATATGTATAATAATTCGATTTACAACCTTGGTTTGGCCATCTTTCTAGGGGTGGAAGGCTGTGGATTTGGTGAGCTTGGTGTCCAACAATGACTAGAGGCTCGACCAAAATGTGCTAAGAAATTGACTATCCTGATCTGAGACAATGGTTTATGGGATTCCAAAATGTACCTAGAGTCATTCAAAGAAGAGCTTGGCAGTGGCCTCTATTGTGATGTTCTTCTTGCAGGCAACCAGAATCACTATATTAATAAAGCGATCAACAACCACAAAAACACAATGATTTACTCACTTGGTGGATGGGAGCCCCGACATGTAGTCCATTGAGATGGATTCCCATGGATTTTTAGGAGTAGGAAGAGGGGTGTACATGCTCTATCTCTTAGTGGGCAGTTTGGCAATAACACAGGCAGTGTAGGACCTGATATACTTGCTAACCTCCTATCAAAGTTTCGACCAGTAGAAATGTTTTTGTAGAAATTCCATTGTCTTCTCGATGCCCAGGTGTCCTGCCACCTGACTGTAGTGGGATTCCCAGATCAGCTTCGCTCGCTCACTTGATGGAACACAGATATGGCCCAGATGACACAACAATGCATACTAAAGATGGAAATTATCGACAACTGTGTTTGCACCCAACATTTGGTAGGTGGTGGTGAAGTCGGGGTCTGTCTCATAGAGTTGGGGCCATCCAGATGTATCATGGTTGAAAGATTCTAGCACCGTGGTGAGTGTCGCGACTGGCGGTCTATTGAGGCAATTAGTGACGCGATTGATGCTTCCTATTTTATACTTGATGTTGAGGTGGAATTGTTGCAAGTATGTGGACCACTTTTGATGGCGGTCATTATGTAATTTTCCCTATGTCTGCATGAACTGCAGTGGCTTATGATCAGTGTGTATGATTGTCTCCTTCCCAAGAATGTAATGTCTCCACTGGCATCATGCTTGCACAATGGAGTACATTTCTTTGTCCTAAGTAGAGTACCTACGAGCAATATCTAACAGTGTCTCACTATGATAGGCCATGGGGTGGTCGTGCTGAGTGAGACTGGCGCCCATAGCATAGTCTGAATCATCTGTCTCAATGTCAAAGGGATGCTACAGGTAAGGTAGTGAAATTATTGGGGCTGAGCACAAGTGCTTCTTCAAATCATCGAACACTTGTTGTTGGGACTGGCCCCACGCAAATTTTTCCTTACCACCACCCTTGTTTATTTGGTTGAGGGCCCATGCAATATGGGAGAATCTCAACACGAACCTATGGTAGAAATTGGAAAGGCCCAAGAAGCTCTGAATCTCAGTGAGTGTTGTTGGGGCTGGCCAATCATAGATGACTTGGATCTTGGTTGAATCCACATGTACCCCATGTTGATCAATGATGTACCCAAGTAATGGACCCTGTCCATGCCGAAGGAGCATTTTTCTAAGTTGGCATATAGCTTGTGTTGTCGTAGGGTGTTCAAAACCTGTTGAATATGCTGCAAGTGTTCAAACCAAGTCTTGTTGTAAATTAGAATTTCATTCAGATACACCACTACAAAAGTATTGGTGAATGGTCACAAGATATCATCCATCATCCTCATGAAAGTGGCTGGAGCATTTGTCAAACCAAAGGGCATGACCAACCATTCAAAAAGGCCTTCCTTTGGATTGAAGGTGATCATCCATACATTTGTCTGTTCTATCGGGACCTGGTGGTAGCCAAACTTTAGATCTATATTACTGAAGTATTTGGTCCCCATGAGTTGATCAAGGAGGTCATCGATTCAGGAAATCGGGTACTAATTTCTAACTGTGATTTTATTCAGAGCCCGATAATCAATACAAAGTTGCTAGGTTCCATATTTCTTCTGTACCAACACAATTGGGCTTCCGCAAGGTGATGAAAAGGGGCGTATGTGCTCCTTTTGGAGCAGTTCTTGGATCTATCACTTTATCTCCTCATTATATAGCAAAGAGAAACAACAAAATATCCCATTGGGCAGTGATGCACTAGGGGTCATATCAATGGGGTGCTTGACCTGGTAGTGCAGAGGTACCCCTGTAGGTGAGGAGAATATATCTGAGTATTCTTCCATGACCTTATCTACTTGCACTAGTACATTTGGGTCAAATTTCGACGGTGCGTTCGACGCAATTGCCACTTTATATTGTCAGGAGAATGACAAACAACGAACCCCCTCAAACGTCGTTTCAGATGAAGTCACTTTTCCAATGACATAGATTTCATCGTTATTGCAACGTCTTGGAGGTGGCAAGACTGACATCTTGAATGTGGCAAGACCGACATCTTGAACGTGGAAATAGAGATTTCTGGAATGTGGTAAGACTGACGTCTTGAACGTGGCAAGAGAGACGTTTGGAACGTGGCAAGAGAGATGTCTTGAATGTGGCAAGACCAACGTCTTGAACGTGCCAAGAGAGACGTCTTAAACGTGGCAAGAGAGATGTCTGGAACGTGGCAAGAGAGACGTCTTGAACATGGCAAGACTGACGTCTTGAAGGTGGCAAGAGAGACATCTAGAACGTCGCAAGAGAGACGTTAAGAGGTATCATCTCCAACGTGGTTGTTATGGGAGTGACACTCCAAGATGTCACAATAACGACTATGTTGTAGGTGTTTAAAAAAAAAAAAAACAATATCAATACTGAGAGGGACAGGTACATTAACCTTTGCTAAGATACTAGCCATATCAATATTTAAATCTATATCATCAGTCTTAGGCAAGGTTGGTTGAGGAGGAGGAATAACTTCCAAAGGGGGTCTTGTCTAATGAGGTTTAGGATCACTAGGATATGTCTTGGGTGTGTTATCACACGAACTCGCAATTGTTGAGCTAAAGTCCAAAAGCTCAAGTGCAATCATGCGTAATAAGACTGCAAAAATATACTAGAGAGTAAGTCCTTGTTTTTAGATAGGATCAAAATAATACTGTACTTTCTTGGGTATGCCAAAACAAGTGTTATCCAATACAAGATCCTATATACCAATGAGATAGCTGAGAAACATAAATTCCAGAGCCTTCATTGAAACCTCTGACAATTTGTTTGACATTTAGAAAACAATTATATAATCAATAATACAACTTGAAGTCATTGCAGGTATTGCTTTGTATCCTTTGGCTAGCACAACAAATTCACACGTAGCATGCAAGTGTTTTGTATATATACATTGAGAAGAAGAGAAAATTCATAGAATGCAAATTGTAGCAATTCGAAACAACCATAAAATATTTGGACTCCAAATATAAAGCTCATAATCTCTCATGCCAAGACATTTGAAAATGCCAAACCATGTAAAATTCAATATCCCAATACTTGGTCAGAACAAGGGGCGAAAAAAGACAAATTTAAATACCTCAACAACTATAGCATATTTGGCCTGTAGATATACAACACATATATATTCCAATTTTAGTTTCAAATAACAACCAATGTTACTGTTATATACACAACTAATCCATCTAGTTTCAAATAACAACCAATTTTAACTGTCATATACACAGTTAATCTGTGTAGTAGATATATTAAGTGGTTGAACATCACAGTCATTTTTCATATCATTTTTCGATAACAAATGTTAGTCGGCCCTCAAAAGAATATTTGTCTACACCACCACCATATAAGTTGGCCAAATGTATCTTAAGCCAATAAAGCCTTGTCTTTCCTAATGGTTGACCCTCAACAAATTCTAGAAGTCCTTGACACACGTATGAACCTAGATGATTTAAATAAAGATGCATTGGGTAAGCACGCCCTCGAAAATCCAAGTTATGTGGATAGTAAAAACATTCTTCGTCCTTCATTTTCCTTTCAACCTGATTCAAGCAAAGAACAATAACCTGAAATCACATACTATCATCAAAGAATTTATGTAGAAATCTAGTAAGATAGATGTAAGAGTAATGTGGAGTATCTTATAGTAAGTTTTAATTCTACATCACAACACTGAGAGTGCCTCTCACTATTTGTCTCCTTTGACATCTTTAAACACCATTTCCAACGTTTAATCTATGTTTCATCTTCTGTATTCGGTTTCTCAGGAATGGGCACCTGCCAAGCCATTTGCACTTCATCAACAAACCATGCTTGATGATGCACAAACAATACAAATCTCTACATTTTCTACACTTTTGTCTCAAGTATGTAAAATCATTGATACTATATTATACAGAACATCACAATCCATTTAAAATCACGACAAATACTGAAAAAATAAAATCAACTTACATCCTGCTGATCAATCAAGTCTAGAAGGCGACCTCCTCCTGCCCAAAGCCTATCTAACACATCAAGAATTATTTTATTAATTCTCCATTTTGTTGAGCCAAGTGTATCCAATGCCTGCAAAGGGAAAAATAAAAACTCTTAAATATGTAGTCAAATCAGAATCACTTGATATACATCAAAAAGAGAACAACAAAAAGTTCAGCTCAATAAGGTGATAGAAACCTTAGTTAATCAAGATTTAGTATGTTGTTTGAAACAGTTACAAATTAAATCCAAAAGGGGAATGAACATCTAACACACATCAAAGTGCCTCTACAAACCAGTGGGCCAACCACGCTTCACCTTGCATTCAAGCTATGTCTATAAGAATTGAGGTATGCAACAATAACACACTAAATCCATACCTGATATACTCTCTGTATCTGGTTCCTTTGAACTCTCTTCATTGCTTTTCGTTGCTGATTTTCCCCATGTATGTGCATTACATAAGAAGGCAAGATTAAATAACCTCCCTTATCATACCTAGAATGAATTAGAGTAGTTGTTTTTAATACCATGCTCCTTTTCAAAACAATCGACACACCTTCATTTTTATCATCATCTTCCTCGTGATGTGAGGGATGAAATGATCCATCACAAAGCAAGGATGATTCTCTTCACTTTGGCAGCCTTCTTTTTATGTTTGGCCAATTGCATGGGATTGATAAGGATTGTTGCCCTCTCCTCAACAAAACTCCAAAGATCAACCCCGCTTTAGTAGCATCTGCAGTCTGCACTTCCAAGGTTTAATGTTGGAAGTACTCTGAAGATTTGGAAGCTCCCTTTAGAGTAGTCATATTTGTAACTCTTGGAACATACCTCAACCAAACATGTCAGCTGAGAAATAAATCATATCAACAACTTATCACAGGTGCAGATTGCCTCTCTCTGGCATAAACAACACTCCATTCACTGGAGGCATCTTTCCCAACAACCTATCATAGGTTCAACTTCTTATCTTAGGAACAAATTAGCTTCAATCACTGAAGCTAGGGCATCACACTCACTGGAACCCTATGACAACTACCTCTCACAAGAAACAGCCTTTTGCATACATGGATTCCTAGAAGATTTCAGATCTGCAGCTCTGGTACCATGTTAAATTTTCAACATGGTAAGAATATCTACTCTTCTAACTTCTGATATCATGATCTAGGAAAATAAAACTTTGTAACCTATCAAAAGTAAAATAGCAGATGAAGGATGCTAGATCTGCAAGCATATAACTCTGAAAATATGAACAACAAATACAAATCCGAACTCTCAGTTACATCTGCTTTTATTAACTTAGAAAGAAGAAATACAATGCAATAGCTCAAACCTGAATGTTTCACACACTCCCACTGTCTTATCTGTATGATGTGCCTACCTTTCTTGTATAGACTACGAAAGACTAGACTTACATTGTATTCCAATCATCCTCTGGTGCACCCTAGGCTAGGAGAAAACCCTAACCCTAATTCCACCTGGAGTGATGTGCCATGTCTGCATGTATAACTCTGCAAGGAATAGAGTTCCCACTAAGAAATAATTGAATGCTTGAAGACATGTGCCTTCCTTCTAGGAACTGCCCCATCCTAAATTTGGAACACTCCAATGCACCTCACTTCTATGCACAGAAACCAAGGTAAAGGATATGTTGTAGTTGTTGCACATCTGCTGAAGGAGAACAGTGACTAAGGCTAACAATAATAACTCCCAACAAAACTATGGCTCAATAATCACTAGTGTGCAATGAGAATCAAAGAGGTGGTTGAGTTGCACCCTATTGCCCAAAACACTTTGGAAAAGGATGAGCTGCAGCCATGAATGGGCAAGGAGTGAGGACCACCTGTAAAAGAGACAACTAAGACATAGTAGGTGCATTAATCCTAATTTCTTCAACTTAGGCATCAACTATTCTGGATGCCATGATAACGCTGACTCTAGAAACCTTGGCAATTCTAGATGAGATTTACCAACCCTCCCCAAGTTGATTTTGTTTTTATTGTTTCAAGGGACACAATTTTTAAGAGGGATGTAGAATTAGAGTAACTTAGATATGCCAACCACAAATGATAGGGTTGATGGCT
>JZKD02S0995599.1:831022-844037 GCA_000966675.3 Picea glauca
GAGTATGACAAATAGATGAATTCTAGTTCAAAAGACACTCTAATTAAAAAATTTAGTAGGTAATTTATATAGAGTCCAAATTAACGGTATACAAATAAAATGTGTGCAACCACTGAAAACAAATAATTTGATTAGAAAGGCATATTTTGACATAGTAGGGGGGAATTCCTCTCTTACTAAGACAACCCAAAAAATCCTATGTTCAAGACTATGGCTGCCTAAAATCTTTAAGGATTATTTCAAATGGTTAATAAATGTGTCTAGTGCCAAAAAGTGAGCAACAAACCAAAGATAAGGGATTTTCAAAAACTTAAACCTATTCCTCTAATGCAAAATTTTGATCATTGGGGAATCTATTTTATTGGACCTTTTGTACTAGAAAAGAACAAGACACTTTCAATATGTAATTATGGGCATATATCTATTCACGAAGTGAGTAGGCGTTCAGGTTGTTGGATTGATAATTGTGTAAGAAGCTACAAATTATCGTTTGAAAAGATATTATGTCACTATGGATGTCTGGTACATACATATTTTTATCTAGTGGCCCACTTCTTTGCAAACAATTATAAATGGTTGATCAGATATTGAAGGTTGTTGATTAGAAGAGTATTCCATGCTACCCTAGTGAAAATTTCCTAACAAAGAGTATGAACAAGGTATTTGCATCCATACTCAAAAAATATGTGACTTGAAGAGATTAGACTACAATAATTCACTTGATGTTATTCTCTCGGAATATAAGACAACATGGAAGAAATGATAAATGTAAAAACCTTTGACAAATAAGCAATAATGTCGATAGAAAATTAGGTGTTATTCTTGTAAATAGAAGTAACATAGAGGATATAGACAACAAAATATTTTGAAAAATGATTGGAAGAATTGGAGAGACTAGAGAAGAACATGCTTTGTGAAATATTTAAATGAGAAATGATCAATATTATGGTGAAAAGTTATGATGCAAACAAGATCAAGAAGTAAGATTTTGAAGATGGCATGTTGAATGACACTGAACCCATTCAACTCTAATGTTTTCTAACATTCTTCCCCACATACTTAGACTGAAACAAATATCTATTTTTTGTTTGCCGAGAAGACCCGCAAACCCTTTTTGAAGCGTCGTTATTATAGCAAACTTGTCGCAACATCCATCAAATGAAACATATTTATAGATTTTGTAACGTCGGAATTCCGACGTAAAAAATTCCTAAGTGACCGTTGGTATTTTGACTTGGTGAACATAGTAAGGTGACCGTTGGAGGGGAAAACCTAGTTTCCAAAACATCGCAATTACGACATATATCCTCACAAACGTGGCAAGAGAGACGTTCCAGTGGAAAACGTGGCAAGAGAGAAGTTCCAGTGGAAAACATGGCAAGAGCTACGTTAACGTGGCAAGAGAGACGTTAACATGGCAAGAGAGACACCAACGTGGCAAGACCGACGTTATCGGGCAACATGATTTTTTTTTTTTTTAATTTCCTCTATTTTGCGACAATATGGACAATTTTTTCCATAACGTCGCAAATAAAACATCGGAATTTTTACAATATGTACTATTGTTGCTTCTGTTGTGTGGAGAGGTTGAACGTAGATACCCTGGATGTGGTTGTGATATTTCACTTGTTCTCAGAGCGAATCATAAAGAAGACAAACTTCCCCATCTGAGAGATGACCTTCCTGCATTGCTTAGCAGAGATCAAGGAAAAAGCACTAGGTGGGACTGCCTTGGGTATCCTGTACAATTTCATGTTCAAAGTAATAATAACACTATGAGGCCTAGACTCATATAAAACATGATGTTTCCATAAAGAAGTTTGGCCCAAAATAACATCACAAACTTCGAGAGGAGAAACATCACATAATACCTCGTCTTTGAAGGGATTGATGCCATACGACAACCGACACTGTTGGTTGATGCGAAGATTGCTTCCTTGGTAGAGCCATCCAATGGTGTAGGGTTGTGGGTGTGACATTGTTGGAAGGGCCAGCCACTTGACGACCTCTACTGAGATGAGGTTCTTCTGGCTACTGCTATCAACGATGAAGTGCAATGAGTTTCCTTTTACCCACATCTGTGAATGGAAGAGGTGCTTTCCTTCTTCTGGCTCATTTGGTTCACAAGGTTGGATCTTGGTGGTAGCAATGGTGGCACTAGGTTTTGCATCAATGATCCATCTTCCCCTTTCTATTTCTGTCTCAGAGTCAAAATCCACATCTGATTCATAGTATTTCACTTCAGCCACCAACTTGCACCACTTCCCAGTATCTTTCTTTGTCTTTCCGGTGTCCTTCTTTGCTTATGGCTTGGAATGGTTGTCCTGATACTATCCATCTTTGCTTTGTCTTTTGTTCAGTGGGCTGGGGCCACCCTTTCCTAGATTTTGTTGTGAGGAGTTCCCAGGTCCAAATTGTCGCGTCTTTTGTTTGATCTTCTGCTCGATTTTGATGGCATATCGGTAGGTCACACCCAAGAATGAGATGTCCAGAAATTCCATTTAAGTCGGGATGTATCTATGCAAAGAATCACGATACTTGAGCACCAGATGTTGCTCCGAATATTTTATACCCAACTTGGTGCGCAAGGTATGTAATATATTTGTGAAATCTGGCACTGCTTGGTCTCTTTATTTCCGCAGTGTGGTCCATTTGGTATACAGGTTGTGATAACTTCCAACAGGGTAGTATTGTTCCTTAATAATATCCCTGAAGGATTCCCAGGTGGCTGTGACTGAAAATAATGAGGTTTCCTCTATTTCCTTTTGCTCACAGAAAGTTTCCCACCAATCTTTGACATGGGGAATGACTTTGAGGAGCACAAAAGTAATTGTTTCTCTATTCGAAAAGTTATGGACAAAAAAACATCCTTCTAGTAGATTCAACCACTTGTCTACAACATCTGCGTCTATCTGACCTTCAAATATATGAATATCGAAGTTTATTTGTACCTTGAAGGGGGCGACGCCTCCGTTCGAAGAAGATGCATCACTTATTGGTAGAAGCTGAATGATTTGCGCGAAACTATCCATCATCTTGTTCCTCTATTGCATGAGGGCTTCCTCAATCAACAATTTGAAAGGATATCATGTCCTGTCATATTTGTTTTCTCCTACCATGGGAGGTCTCTTGGGCATGAGAGAGCTTCTGTCCTCAAGAGAAACAAGCTCGAGACCCAACTCTTTGTACTCCGACCTTATTGGGGATATGCATTAAGACGACAAGGAGAAGACCGCTTTGATACCACTGATCCAGATTTTATGAGAAGAATGAAATGAATACAGATTATTAATAGGTGCTTAACACAAAATAAAAGAGATACAATAAAATTTGTTTTCTATTCAATAACGAAATAAGATGAAACTATAAAATGCAGCAGAAACAAGCTTGTTGGAATGGTGGCAGCTTATCTTTGAGAAGAGATGTGACGAAAACGCGCATTCGCAAGAAGAAGGGTACAATGAGGTTTTGAAGGAATTTTTACAATAAGAAATAATGCCAAAAACCCTAGACATCCAAAAACCTAACCCTAGGAGATGAAGCACCAAAAGTCATGTGGGCCCCGTTTGGGTAAGTTAGTACATCAACTTCCCGAGGTCGTAACTTTTGCTTACGATCTTCGTTTTAGGTGTGTGATATCCTGTTGGAAAGGTATAGTCTAGGAGATTCATTTTGGGGGCTCAATCATAACTTTGGCTATCATTGAGGAGCTCGATCCCAAAAAAACTTCATTTAGGCCCTCAAAATGGCCCTGAAAGTTAAAACTGCTAAAAATAGTAAATTGCCAAAATTGTTAGAAAAGTGTTTTGAGCAAGTTGGAAAAGGTGGGTGGCCACCGATATCCATCTAGATCATCGACCCATTTGTAGATTGTGTCAACTTCAATTAGTATGCTCCCATACTGTGCAAACAAAGTCCCTCGGGAATATATTTCTCCCATAAATGAAGTATGCCTCCCCCAATCAACACAAGAATGGTCTATAAAGTAAGTAAAATGTACCCAAAAAATATAAATGACCCCACAGTACAGAAAAGGCACCCCACAAAGTCACCACGGCCTATAGAATAGACGATTTTCCCCTCTGCTACAATATTCATCTCATAACAACAACTCGACCCCTTTTCTCCAAACAACTCAACTCCAAATGAGAGATTTGAGCTACACAAGGAAACATCTGCTATCAACAGAAAAGACTCATCCAGAAAGGGATAACTCAACCAAAAACTATAATGCTTCACCACCAAGATAAATTGATCATCCATGATATACCACAATGAAGAAATATGAAGTGATCTCTTCCCCAAACTCACTAACTACGGTGTATTGTTGCAACACCGAAACCATTAATAAAATGAAGGGTTTCTCAAACCCTAGACTCTTCTCTAAAAGCTCTCCAAATTTCTTTTTCTCAACTATAAATGAAAGAATAAGCAGAGACTCCTCATTTTTCCCTTTTAATACTCACTTGAATCTTCTCCGACTCCTTTATTATTTTATTTAGTTAAAGTCACTTTAGTGGATTTCTCACTTTATAATTTAAAAGTGACTTTTCAATATTCTAGGACACATGTCCTATTTTTTCTTCACTTTAGATTTTAAAAATTTCTCCTAGTCAAGTCATGTTCCCTAGATCATTCTTCGTCTTACCCCACGAAAACTTAATCAGGATAGTGGAATTTTACCCTTACAACTCCTAAGCAGATGGGGACATTACACACATACATGTGACTTGATGTATATTTATAATTTTAAAAATATATGTTAACGTGAATTGGGTTGGAATTATATTTAAAATTTTAAAAACATACATTGACGTGCATTGGGTTGGGACTTATATGATAAGTGACATGCGATATATTATGATATTTGATTTGGGACTTATATTCTATATGACATGTGATAATTATACATGTTGCATATCAAATAATATAATTTATTGTAATATATATTATATTTTGTGATATACCACATGTATAATATAAGACCCAACCCACACACATTTCAACTTCAATGTACAACTCATAAATATGAACCCAACCCACTACCACTTGAATTTCATTTTTTATTTTTTTTAATAATTAACGTATGAATGGACATGAATAATTTATTTTATATATGTTCAAAAGTAAATTAATTTATAAGTAATTTAAGAGTACTTTACTTTGTGGATAGATTTATATCATTTTCAAAATTAATTTGTTCTTATATTTTTTATTATAGTAATTTTTTTAAAGCATTACCATAGTTAATTATGGGTTTTCACCTACCATTTATATTGTAACAAATAATCATTTTTAACTCAAGCAATGCCAACTCATTCTCAGAGGATAATGTCATTCTCTAAAATGTGTTTGGTTCCTATAAAGTTGATTTTGATAATACATTTTTTGTTTTTAGATCCATTTTAGACCTCAAAATTTGACTATTGTTTTATGACATGGATCTACTGTGTATTTTTCGTGGCCATAGTCTTGCATTTTATATACAAAATGGATATGGAGTGTATTTTTTTATTTTGGTAGAATTAGACAGGTACTTCTGCACAAGTCTAAGTTTCTAGATGTGTGGAAGTCATCCAAAGCCTTCTACCTTCAGACTTTACTTTAATTAAAGGAATTATTAAAGTAAAGTGGTTTTATTAATTATTTTATTTATATTATAAATAAATGATTTAAATAACATTAGTGAATTAAATCTTATCCATTGATCTCAAGGGAGGTGATAAGTAATCTCAACCATCAATCACTTCAGAGATTAGGGTTAGGTCATAACTCAAGATTATAAAAGAAAGGCAAGGGTTAATGAGGAGAAACATGATGCATTGATACAGAGTAGAGAAGGAAGTTTTATCAAGAGGGTTGGATCACGAAGGATCGTGATTCAAGGAGATTTCATATAGATGGAGAATGACGTATGTCTACAGATCAGGTCAAGGAGAAGAGAGAATAGAGACAATATCAAGTGGGTTTTAGTAGATTGGATCGACAGTGGGAGGGTCGCGTCGTATGGAGTTTTTGTATAGTATTTGAGTTCATGTATGTGGGTTTTAGTGGAGACATGTGCATACATGTGGTATTTCTTAAGGAAAGGCACATACATATTGGTAAAGGTGAAAAATCAAGGTCATAAAGATGATCATGATTTGCTAGGGTTTATAAGTAATATATATATATATATATATATATATATACTGTATTTGTCTGTGGGCCATTTTCCTAGGTATGCGAGCACTTGTAATCTTTGAATTTATTTGAATGATAAGCTTAGTTGATGGGAAGAATATATTTTTGTATTTTGTTTGAGATTTTTCTTTCTGGAATTTCTTCCACTATAATTATTCAAGTTTATTATTCCAACAAGTGTATTATGTTTTATGAGTTTCTAATTTGATTTATAATAAGGAAATCCCTAGATAACAAAATACTTAGGTGTTGGAGTAGTTATTTCAACATGGTACCAGAGAAATCACTCTAAAAGGAAGTCATATCTCAAATCCATGGTAGTTGATAGCATATCTATCATATATACAAGGAGATATGAGCATATTCATAATGAATACTCAAAGATCAAGGGTTGGATTTTAGGGAAAGAATATTATTGAGGAGAAAATAGGGTTTTGTAGTCATATGGAGTTGTACACAATTTGAAAAAGAAACAAACATGTACATATGTGGGTATCATTGGATTCAGTCACATATACACGAATTTCAGTAAGGGACCTCACATACATATGTGGGTTTTGATGGTGATAGGTGTGTATAGGGTCATACATGTCAATATAGGGGAAACTTAAAAAAGATTTTGTTTCTATGGAATTTTATTAGATCTAAGGGATGACAGAAACAAGTATGAGAGTTGAAGATAGATTGGATGGAGAATCCAACTTCCTATATTGGAAAGCAAGTGTTACTTTGGCATTGAAGGAGTATGACCTTTGGGAGTTAGTGGAAAAATCTGTTGTTCCACTGACATATCTGGTAGCTTTGGAAGCTCACAAGAAGAACAAGATTAAAATTGAGAAGCATATCTTGGGTTTAATGAAGGATCATATAATTCATTACTAATTTGAGAAAAATACGACCAATGATATGTTTGATTCCTTGGTAGGATTATTCTAGAGCACTAACATGAATAGGAAGATGGTCTTAAGAAATAAACTCAGATCTTTACATATGTCTAGATCCGACAATATTACTATCTATTTCATGAGGATCACTCAAGTACATGATTATGGTGCAGCCATCAAGGATAAATTGGATGACATAGAGCTCATGAATGTGTCATTGAATGGTTTTTCCATGTCATGGGAACCATTTTTCAAGGGAGTCTGCACTTGGGAAAAGCTCCTATATTGGCAAAGGCTTTGGTTTGATTGCATCAAGGAATAGACTTGGGAGGAGTATAAAAGATGAAAACAAAGAATTAGTGATGATAAATTGGCCCTTGTTAGTAATATAAGGAAGGGTCATTGGGGCTTCACATTGTTGACCAATATCTTATCACATTCATTCATAAACAAAATATTCAATATATTGTAGGTATTGGGGGGAAATGTAGGGTATATCGTGGTAACATCACAACTAGGGAAGAACAAGGAATTGAGTAAAATCAATTTCCTATTATGTAATAAGAATGGACATTATGAATATTAGTGTCTAGAGAAGAAGAAGGGAAGAGGAAAGATGTAGAAAACAACATCAATAGAGACACAACTTGATCCAAATTTATGAGAGGAACAAAATGAGAGCAGAGATATAACAAATAAATATAAAAAGATATTGCAAGGGATAAAATAACATAAAAAAATATATATATCAAATATATAACAAAAGGAAAAGATATACAGTAATACACAATTTCTATTAATGAGGGAAATGTACAAAACTATAGAAATATAGAGTGAAAGACTCGCTAGAATGGTGGAATCTTATCTCTAAGAGGAGATGTGATAGCTACTCGCATTCGCAAGAAGATGATTGTTAAAATGACGCTCCAAAGGCCTTTTTAACATAAATAAAATCCAAAACCCTAACCCCAGAAGCTGAAAATCCAACAATTTTGTGGACCCCGTTTTTGGGTAGTTTGGTGTATCAACTTACCAGAGGTGTAACTTTGGCATAAAATATCCATTTGGGGTGTACAATATCTCGTTGGAAAGGTATCATCGAGGATATTCAGTTTGGGGGTTAAATTAGAGACTTTGGCAATAATTGAGTTTCTCGATCCAAAAAAAACTTCATTTAGGCCCTCAAAATGGCCCCGAAAGTTTAGGAACCAAAAAACTGCTAAAAATAGAAAATTGCCAGAAGATTGTTTTGGGCTAGTTGGAATAGGTGGGTGGCCACCGATATACACCTGGATCAATCCTCCCTCCTTAGGAAGAAATTGTCTCCATTGCACTGAGTGCTCGAGGGAGAGGGAAAAGTGTTTGTTGAATTTGCATCTTACTGGGTTGCTTGTCTTGCTATAGAAGTTGTGTTGCTTAGCTTGTTGAAGGTTGTCATGAACCTGTGGATGAAAGAGTCTGACCTTTTTAACTAGTATAGCTATATGAGATGATTGTCTGTAGAAGGAATCCTTGTGTTTTTCTTCAATCTTATTGAATTTCTTCTGATGGACATAAGGTGCTTGGACTGAGGCTGCAGTGGTTGCAGTGTTCTTCTATTCACCTTTTGAATAGACTATTAAGAAGATAAATTTTGTAGTATGAGATATTACCTCGTGGCACTGTTTAGGTGGAATAGTAGTTGTAACTAACTCACATATCTTAATGACACTACAGGGTTGAGACTCATAGATATCATGGTGCTTCCACATATATGGGTGGCACAATAGAACATCACAAACATTCAGAGGGGAAACATCACATAATATCCCATCCTTGAAGGTTTAGATTTTGTATGACAATCGACACTGCTGGCTCGAACGACTATCTCATCCCTAGAGAAGCCACCCGATGTTGTAGGGTTGCAGGTGTGGTGTTGTTGACAATCCCAACTATTTGATGACTTTTGCTGAGATAAGGTTCTTTTGGATTCCACTATCCACAATAAAATGCATCGAGGTCCCCTTCACCCACATATGTGAATGAAAAATGTGCTCCCCCTCTTCAAGATCTGATGGTTCTTCTGGTTGACTTGTTGCGGTCACTACAATAATAGTGAGGTTTGCATCGATGATCTATCTTCCACCAGTATTTTCTGAATCAGATTATGAATCAGGGTTCGACTCCTTTTATTTGATCTCAGCCACCAATGACTATTTTGAGTGAAATTCCTCGATGTTGTGCCAAGGTATTTTGTGGAAATCACACCATTTTCTAGTGTCCTTTGTCTTTTCGTTACCCTTCCTTTCCTCTAGCTTGGAATAGTTTTCTGAAGGCTGGTTGTTAGGGCCATCTTTACGATACTTTGGTTATTGGGGATTTGCAAACCCAAACTCCTACTTGTTCTGGTTCTTAAATTTATGCTCTATTTTAATAGCATAATGATAGGCAGCACCCAGTGATGAGATCTCGATAAAATCCATTTCAGTTTGGATGTATCTGTTGGATGACTGAGAGAGGGGGTGAATCAATAATATAGCAATATAATCCTTTTTCTCCAAAACATCAAGTGTTATATCAATGTAGCATTATAATCCAATAGTTACAAAGTAAATAAGAAATGAGAAAATGAGAAATCAAACACATACATAGTACAACATTGTTTTTATGTGGAAACCCAAAATGGGAGAAAACCAAAGAATGTTTTTTCTTATATGTATTGAAGAATTACATTCATTAGAAACACCAAATTTCTTTGTTTTCCAACTACAACTCGAAGGAGGCTCCAACCCCCTAGTTTTTCAAGCTACAACCTAAGGGAAGCTCCAACGTCCCAATTCTTTGTCTACAACGAGAAGGAGGCTACAACCCCCTAAGTTCTTCAGCTACAACCGTGTTGGCAGCCAACCCAATTTTTTTCGATTGATCTCAAAAGCTGCCTACACCCCTTGCGGTATCATGACAAATCATTGTCGCATTATGCTAATGGACATTCGTCTCATCTTTACGACCATTACAATTCAATTTTGTTTTAGTTTTCAAAACTGCAAGTGTGAAAACACTTCTTTCGTTGATCAGATTGTCGTCGTCTTTGGTTGATACTTGGTCACTGGTTTATCATCTGATTGCTAAATGTTGTATCAGACTTATGTTCTTGAGCATTCTCTTACCTTGATTGCGCATTTGGATATATTTCATGGTTAAATCTTTGGGCATGAAAGTTATTGGTCTTGTTCTGATCTTATGAAGATTGTGCAATGGATTTGGTCATATTGTTTTTATCCTTACTTTGGACTTTCACTCGATTATTATATGAGGAAATTTTGATTGTTTGGTTCTAAGACTTTGGAATACAAACACATACAATATGCACCAAATACATAGGCRATTTTACAAGGCATAATAACAAAGGTTGAAAGCGCATTGATCAATTACTTTGAGCTTTACAAATCGATACTTGGCATACTATTTGCAAAAGTTAGATTATACGTTGATTGTTATATGATACCGAGCTATGTATTAGCGCTAAACCTTGTGATTAAGCGATTGAATGAACGGTGGAATTGGCACGTTAGATTGATAGTTAATGTTGGTATTGTGTTGATTTTAAACTTAACACTTGGCGCGTTGTTATCATTTGAAGTGTTGGTTCTGACTCAGATAAGTGGCACGTAGAACTGGTGATTCACATGTTGGCTGGCCGATGCATTTTTTTTAATAATTATGGTTTTAAAATAGCTCTGTACAGATCATTAATGTAATACGTGGTGATGGTAATCCCACCACCTTCGCACGCCTGGAGTTGTTTTCGGTCTCGTCGAACATTCAAACTATGCAAACCCTATTGCATTCACTCTGTGCATTGATCGATTGGTGTGAACCCTACCATGAGCAGAGGTTATGGCTCCTGTTGTGAGGGTCGAACCTAATGGATGCCAAGCGTTGTTGACATTCGATTGTGCATACAGAGAACTTGAAGAATATGGGTGGCTTTCGTTTATAAGGAAGTTCGATGGTTTTAATATCTCTGTTGCTCGACAATTCGCACTGTCGTTTGATGGCTGCCGAGCCAAAGTTGGAGATGTTCAACTCGAAATCACCAAACAATCTCTCAGCTTGGCAACTAGTCTGCCTGTTAAGGGACCAAAATGGTCCAAAAACTACAAAGTAAACGATGTCCTGTGGACATTGTTGTTTCGGTCTCGGGCAGTGAGGTCATGCAACAGAGAATTACCTGCGAATATGTTGAAACCCCGCTGGTATGATCTCTTGATGATCCTCAAGCAGTTCATCACTTGTGAAGGCAGGTATGGATTTGTTTTTCTGTTTCATCTATGTTTGCTAATGGTGTTTATGGGTTTTGAGCTTAGCATGCCGCATTATCTGCACCGAAGTTTATTTAAGATGGCTAAGAAGTACAAGCAAAGTCAGGCTGATACTAGCCTTTTTCATGTTGGATTGATTAAAATGTTGTTTGTTTGTGAATTGGGGTTACGTCAAGATTCCTGGCACAATTTCCTTAACCGTAATGGTTTTGAGAAATCAAGCCCTCCTCCAGTCGATAAGCCTGTGGTGTCCGAGAGTAAATCTACCCCTGTACCCTACAGTGTTTTACTACCTAAACCCGAACCCGACTCACTTGTGAATTCACCTATGACCGTGACTAACATGGCTAAGCCCATAACCACAAAGGCTAGAGCGAAGACTGCAACTAATACTAAGAACAAGAAAAGTGCAAGGATGATCTCTCGCATGGAGAGAAATAGATCAAAGCCTCCTGTCAAAACAGAGCCTGTCATGATCAGTGAGGATTCGGATTCGAGCATTGAGCATTTTCTCTCCGAAGAGGGATTTTGTGGTGATGAACCTCCCTACGATTTCGTTGATAACTTGCCTCCTTGTCTTCGGGATAACCCAGACTATCCTGGTATCAAGCCGCCTCTTGAAACCCTCGGGAAATCATCAAAACCCCCTTCTGCTCAAAAGGCTGCTACACCTTGCGACCAGTGCAGACTGTGGTTAGAAAGATACTATTTGGACGTTCCAAAGCTGCAATCCAAGATTCAAGATTTGGAGAACCAGGTGGTAAAGCTCACTGGTCGGAATGACAAGGGGCAGCCTAATGATAAAAATCAACGGACTGCTAGATCAATCTTGTTTAAAAACGTTGAGTCTGCTACTACAATTGTCAATTCCAAATTGACATAGCTTCGGCAGTTGTAATGGTATAATCTCCCCTCTTTTATGCAATGTGCTCATAATCTCTGTTTATATGGTCGACTTACTCTGTCATGCATAAGTTTCATCGATTTCTGGATTGGTTGTGATTGGATTTGGTTTGATTCATTATAATCTTATTTGAATATTTTGTTAGTTAATATATTTTCTATTCTTGGAACACAAACGATATTGTTGTTCAATTTGATTATATCTTATGCGATGCGATGAGTAAATTGGTTGACTGTGCTAATTATAATTTTTATGTTGAGACCGATTCATATGTGATTTGCCTCAAAATCAATTTTCGAATAGATAACAGTTGTTACGATGTAAGTTGTATTCTAATGATAACAAGTGTTTGATTCGATAACAGGAATGTGTTGATAGTATCAAATCTTTTGATTTGTGTCTATAATTAAAAGTCTTGTTTGATGACTCTGTCAAAACCCTGTGTGACGATTGTAGAGTGATCTAACGTGGAGACTGTTGAATCGATATTTGTGGAATTAGTTCGATTACATTGGAAACAATTCGTTCATCATGTGAATGATATCGTTATGCTGTTGTGATTTTAATTAGACAATTATAGTTACGAATTTACTTGCAAATTATTTGAAGCATAACGAATGAAAATTGTGATCGGATTCAATGGATACAGTGATGTGTGAGACCGTTAATACTTTCTATATTGATATCAACTTGAATCTCATGCTTACTGATGATGTTGTTCGTATCTCATATGATTTGGT
>JZKD02S0995599.1:851932-862210 GCA_000966675.3 Picea glauca
ACAAGAGAGGAGCTGAAGAATTCTTGTTGAGAAAACAAGAGAGAGCAAGAGAGAGGTCGAGCTGAAGAAAAGAGACAGCAACAACAATTTCTGGGAGCACTGGCATGCATTCCAACGTTGTCGAATAGCATTGAGTGGCACAGAAATTAAATCTTAGCAGAGTTTTGGCACAAATTTCGTGACAATTCATACAACATTAATTGTTGTACTGTTGTACGAATTTCTGGTTCAGAAATTGAGGAGAAAAGCTACAGGAATGTCCAGATAAGTTTGTGTAAATATCTGAAGATGAAAATGTTGTAAAAGAATTTCTCAGAAGCTCATAAATAATACAAATCCCTCTCTAACTGGTTTTCCCCTTGTGGGTTTTTCCAGGGTCGAAGTTAGACCGAAAATATTTGTGTCTAATATTTTTTGAGTTTTTCATATTGCTGATATTTAATTTCTGCGTTGAAAACGATGTTCATAATCCTCATGTTTCAATTCTGAAATTTATTTTCTGTTCAGAAATTTATTTTCTGTTAAGTTTTTAGATGCTGAAACACCGTTGTAGCTTATGTTGAAACACCGTTGTAGTATATGCTGAAACACAGTGCTGAGTATATGCTGAAACACCAGGATGTAGCATATGCTGATGCTGAAACATCGCTGTGAGTAGATGCTGAAACACGACTGTAGCATATGCTGATGCTGAAACACCGCTGTGAGCAAATGTTGAAACACCAGGCTGTAGCATATGCTGATGCTGAAACACCGCTGTGAGAAGATGTTGAAACACCGCTGTAGCATATGCTGAAACAGTGTTGAAACTAAGTTTGGCATTTAAATTTGACTGAAAAATCAGCGAGACTGAAACTGGGTTGGGATTTTGAAAAATTAACATGGGGTCTTCTATATGACTCATGAGGGTTCTTCAACTTCATATGGTCATAAATCTCTAACAGTGAGGAGTTATGTGATGTTCCACATACCACCAGAAATGGAATTTAAATCACTATCCATCTAGGATAGTTTCACTGACCTTCATATCATTATTCCACAATTAAGGATGGGTTCTCTAACCATACTTGTAGGATAACTCAATCCGCAAAGCGTCTTCCCATGAGGGATTTCACCATAAAGGGACCAATTTGGGGTTCATTCATTGTTTTTTCTTATAAACCATGACAAGACAATAATGAGTCATCTTTACATCAAACAAAATTGGGTCCATTACCCAAACCTTTGTACTACCAGGCTTTGTTCAAGCGTTTACATCAATGAAAACCAACCTTAATCAACAATATCTGTGTAGAGCCCCATGATATTTCAGAATTAGATGTCACTTAGAGTCTTTGATACCCACATTAGTGTGAAAGGTATGGAAGGCAATAGTGAACGTTGACAGTTCTTGGCCCCTCTCTTATCACATTGTGTTCCATCTGATGTATTGGTCATCATAGTTGGCAACATGGTAATATTGTTCCTTGAACGCATCCACAAAAAAATCCCAAGTGGGGTCAATTCCATATATTCCATACTCCTCTATGGAACTTTTCTCCCAGTAAGTTTCCCACCAATGTTTGACGTGGGGGAGAGATTTAAGGATTTTGAATGTGACTTTTTCCCTGTCGAAAAAATTGTTAACAGAGAAATAACCTTCTAGCATGTTTAACCATTTTTCTAAGGCATCTGCATCTATCTGTCCTTCAAATATGGGAATGTCAAAATTAAATTTTACCTTGAAAGGAAAGGTGCCTTCAAAGTTGTCACTTTATGAAGATGCATTGGTTGTTATCGACAATAATTGAAGGATGTGGGAAAAATTGTCCATCATTTTGTCCCTCCGTCACATGAGAGGTTTCTCAAGCAACATATTAATAGAATATTCTTCTCTATCATTTTTGTTTTCTTCCACCATTGAGGGTTTCTTGGGCATGTGAGAGAAATTTTCCTCAAGAGAGACAAGATTGATACCCAACTTTCTATACTTGAACCTCATCGGGGACATGCACTGAAAAAATGATCAAGAGCAGCGTGCTCTGATACCATTGATCCAGATTTATGAGCAGAATGAAATGAGAGTGGAGATATAACATAGAAATATACAGAGACATTTCAAGAGAGCCAATAAAATAAAAAATTATATATCAAATATATAACAAGAGGCATATCTATACAGTAATACACAATTCCTATTAATGAGTGAAATGTACAAAACTGTAGAAGTATAGAGTGAAAGACTCGCTAGAATGGTGGCAATTTATCTGTGAGAAGAGATGTGATGGCTACTCACATTCCCAAGAATATGATTGATACAATGAAGATCCAAAGGAATTTTTAACATAAATAAAATCCAAAACCCTAACCTTAGAAGATGAAAAGACAACAATTTTTTGGACCCCATTTTTGGGTAGTTTGGTGTATCAACTTCCCGAAGGTGTAACTTTGGAATACAGTCTTCGTTTGGGGCGCACGATAGCTCGTTGGAATGGTATCATCTATTTGATTTATTTGGGGGGCTCAATTAGATCATTTAGAAATAATTGAGGTGGAGGATCCTAAAAAAACTTATTTTATTCCCTCAAAATGGCCCCAGAAGTTTAGGAACCAAAAAACTGCTAAAAATAGTAAATTTTTAGAAGACTATTTTGGGCTAGTTGTAATAGGCAGGTGGCCACTGATATCCACCTGGATAAAAAATAGATGGATTTGCAACAAATTTTGAGAAGGATTTCTCATAGTTTATTTCTTTTCTAGCAACACAACTATCAGGAATGCATGGTACTTGGGCATTGGTTCATCTTGTCATATGACAAATGAAAAGGATCTATTTAGAATTTTCATGCAGAGGGACTCAAAATTTCATGTGGATCTTGGTGATGATGCCAAGTATGCAGTTAAGGGAGAGGGGAAATTTGTGTTCCATCTTGATTTTGTAGGTTCGTTTGATGCTTAATATGTGATTTATGTACTGGGAATGAAGAAGAACCTTCTCTAAGTCTCTGCTATGAAGGATATGAGTTTTTCCATTACTTTTCATAGAGGGAAATTACTCATAATTTTACATAAAGCTAGCCTATACACAACAATGGTCATTGGGGTTAGAGAGGGAAATTTATACAGATTGTAGGGAAAACATGTCCAGGCCTTGGTACATGGTAGTGACACCCTATTTGAGATATGACACATGAGGTTGGGGCATGTACACTACAAATCATTTTCAACTCTAAGGGGGATTGCTACAGGTCTTCTAGAGCTCAAAATTGAGTAGTAGAGAGTCTACAAAGGGTGTGCACCTGGCCATAATACCAAGGTTGATTTTCCATCCAGTGAGAGTAGATCAAAGGGGATATTGGATATTATACATTCATATGTGAGTGGGCCAATTTCAGTAGCATAAATGAAGGGAGAATCATACTATGTCACATTCATTGATGATTTTTCAAAAAACCATAGATATTATTTATGAGGAACGATGATAGGGTCTTCAGTCAATTTTGGAAGTTGAGGGATTAGGTGTAGAGCCAGATAGAAAATAAGATCAAGTTATTAAGGTAGGATAATGGGGGAGAGTACACCTCCAATGAATTCAATGACTTATGCAAGGAGGCATGCATCAAGAGGGAGTTGTCAGTCTCATACAACCCTCAACAAAATGTGGTTGGGGAGAGAAATAATTGGTCCATCATCAATTATACCAGGAATATGATGCATGACCAGGAGTTTCCTACGTTTCTTTGGGAAGAATCATGTAACATGACATTATATGTGTATAAAAGGATTCCTCATAGGATATTTCGGGACAAGACTCTAGAGGAGGAATTCTCGGGGATGAAGCCAAAGATAATACATTTGAGGAACTTTGGTTCTCCAATATACATCCATGTTCCTATGAAGAAGAGGATGAATCTAGAGACTTCATGATAGCAGAGTATATTTGTGGGTTATTGTAACGTACCCAACCATCCATAGGGTGTGCATGCTACTTCAAGCTCACTTATGAACTAATTTTTAATTCTGATAAATTTTTAATTAATAAAGGTGCATGAAACATTCACATGCAAAGATAAAGATTCATGCTACAACATAAAAAAAAATGAACCATGTTTCATGCAAAACAATAACCATCAAGAATTCATATTATAAATATAAATTTCATAGATAAATAAACACACAACGGAAATAAATATATAGGTAAATGAAACCATGACAGAGAGAACTTATCTCTAATGAAATGAATCACCAACTACTTGCAAACCAAGGATGTTCCACCCAATTGTAGACAATGTTGTTCCAAGTATCAACAAAAATTTCACCCCCGAGCTAGGGCTATGAATCCACAAGGATGACTCTAGGGTGTCACTCAGCTTCCCATCCCAATCAACACTCAAGCTCTCACAACCTTCTCAAAAGACACAACAATGTGAATTACACCAGCTCTCTTCTATCCAGTCTACAAAACCCAAGGGAATGGACCCCCTTCTCTACCATATAGTCCCTCAAGCTATCCACCACCTTCCTCGTATTCAATGCATCTAGTCAATAATATCCATGTTGGAAATTTTAGGTTTGGAACTCTTAGGATTCACAACTGTGACAAAAAGTTAACACATGCCAACGCATCTCATACATGTAGGAATTAATTCATGGTTGGAATACACCAACAACCATTACAACCAACAAAACCATGGATCCTATCCACAATTAGTTTTTTTTTCCCAAGACAAGATCAAAATGAATGAGGAATGAAGAGTGGGTGAAAGAATGAATGGAGAGAGAACATAATGAGCAGTGTGAACAATGAGCAATGAACAATGAGTGAGCAGGAAAGTGAACAACTGAGTAAGTGGACCCTCCAAATAGACCAAAGATGGGTTTATATATCTATTAGGATTAAATAACCACATGGCCTTCCCCCAATAAGCTCATGTAACTGATATTATCCATTAAAACAAAAATGGGTAAATAAAAATATAAAATAAACACTTAGCCCCTCAATCCCCCTCTCTTGTGGAATCATAACCCCCTATAACTCTTGTCCTTGTCCATCTAGTAGCCAATGATGTATTTATTATTAATAATGATCAAAACATTACATTTCCTAGGAACATTGACCTCTTTTAATTGTTTGGGCGCTCTGGCCTTTAATAAATTCACAAAATACATTATTTAATATGAGGCTCAAAACCGAGGTATTACATTCCCCTCCCCCTTATTTTGGAATTGTCCTTAGTGCATATACAAATCAAAAATTAAAATTTTAAAATTTATTAAAAAAAATTCAAATACTCTGTCGGCATGACATATTCATGCTCCCAAGTAGAATCTTCAGGACCGTAGCAGGTCCAATGAAATTTTACCAGCTCTATAACTCAATTTCGGAGCATTTTGACTTTTCTATCCAATATTCACAATGGTTGGACCTGAATGTTTCCCTCTGTCTCTACCTGAATCAGATGCCAATAAATAACATGGTTAGGATCATGTACATATTTTTTTAGCAAATAGACATTAAATACATTATTCACATTCATGGAAGCAGACAACGAAAGCATGTATACAACTCTATTATGTCCAATATCTCAAATGGACCATAGAATCTGGTTGTTATCTTTGTACAACTACCCAACTTCAAATAGATTTTCTTGGGCTTTACTTTTGAAAGAATACGCTCCCCCACTTTCAATTCTCTAGCTATCCTATTCTTATCTGCATAAAGTTTTTGTCTATCTTGAGCTTCCTTTAAAATATGCTTAATTCTAACCATATGGTCTTCCATATCTTTGAGAAATTCTGGCCTAAGTACCACTCTATATGTTGGGTTGTCCCAACTCACTATAGTATTTCATTTCCTACCATACAAAGATTCAAATCGGCTCATTTTCAGTGAAGCTGGATACCCATTATTATAGGGAAAAATCAACCAAGAGAAAGTAATTTTCCCAGTTAGATGGCTTATCCATCACATACGTTCTCAACATGTCTTCAATTACTTGATTGAATCTCTATGTCTTCCCATCTGACTATGGATGGTATGTTGTGATAAAATTCATATGTGTACCAAATCGTTTAAGCAATCCCCTCCAGAAATTTGAAGTAAACTTTATATGTTTGTCTAAACAATTGCCTAAGGTATCCCATGCAACCTAGAAATCTCCCTCATGTAAATTTATGCAATATTATCTGCGGTATGATTCATTTTTAATGGAACAAAATGAACAACCTTTGTCAATTTATCAACCACTACCATGATTGAATCATGTTTTCTTGTTGTCCTACGGAATTTAGTTATAAAATAAATGGTTACAACTTCCCATTTCTTCATTGGAACTAGTAATCGTTGTAGCAACCCAGCTGGGTCTCTATGCTCAACCTTCACTTGCTAATTTTCCATACATCTGACAATGTAATCAACAACATCTTTCTTCATTCCTGGCCAAAAGAATTGGATTCTTCCTGCTGCAATTTTTTTTTGATAACCAAGATGTCTGACATGTGAAACATTATTCATTTCTTTTAATACCAAATTCCTAAGTTCTCCGGAACTAGGAACTAAATTCTATTTTTATGCATAAGTAATCCATCTTTCCTAATCTCATATTCTTTAATTTTTTGTTATACATTTTCTTTCCGTGAGATTTATTTTACCTGTCGGTAATGTTGATCTATAACAAAAAAATCTAAAATTGTTCTCTTTAAATCTAATTGATGCATACTAATGGTTGTGTCATGCATGGTATGTACTCTTCTACCAAGTGCATCGACAACTTTATTTTCTTTTCCTTTGATATGCTTGATGTCAAAATCATATTCACTTAAAAATTCCAGCCGTCTAGTTTTCCTAGCATTCAAGGTTGGTTGTTCAAAAATATATTTCAGACCACTATGGTCTATTCTTAATTCAAATCTCTTCCCTATGAGATAATTCCTCCACATCTTCACTGCATGAACAATGATAGCAAGTTCCAAGTCATGTGTGGCATAGTTCCTCTCATGTTATTTAAGATTTTTGGACTCATAACCGATGACATGTCCATTTTGTGTAAGGAATCCCTCAATTCCTTCCTTGCATGCATCTGTACATACCACAAAACTTTCATTTGGGTCAACAATATTTAAAATAGGTGCACTAGTAAGTAATTCTTTCAACAATTGTGCATTAATAGTAATGTTTATTTCTCCTGGATTATCCTTTTGCTTCCAGTGGATATCTAAAGAAAACATAATGTTTCAAGCGTACTTTTCTCCAAATGTAATATATCCACTATTTTAGGAAAAACATAACAATGACTTGCTCTTGAATCAATTAAAATAGAAGCATGTTGATTAATTAACTTAACTTCCACCTCGATCATATTGGATCGGTACTCTACTTGTCAATCATCTAAGCCTACATATATTCTTCCCATGTCTTCTACTATTGTATCCTCTTGTATGTTTTTCATGATATTCACTTTTTATTTTATGTGAGGGAAATCCGTGTACACATGATCTTCTTTACATCCCCAACATTGGATTGGTGGTCTTCCCCTTTTTCCAAGGAGTCTTCTCTCTTGGATTCATCCTTAGAATACTGGTTTGACTTATTTTTATTTGGGATATTTCTATTGAAAGGAGGTTTGAATCCTTTATTTATTTGGTCATACTTATCCTTCTTTTTATCCTTCCAATAGTTATAAAAAGACTCTCTACCCTTTCCTTGTTCATATTGGTACTTATCCTTCCTGATGGTCTAAGTCAAAGTCCTGTGTTCATCATATTGAATCGTGTTGGTTAAATATTTTACTTCTTATTTCTTCTTGGGTTGACCAAGGTTCAAATATCAATAGGTTTCCAAAAAAACCCTCTAAGACTATCAGCCCTCCCGGTAAATCAGAAGGCAACATTGTGCACAAGGTGCACAACACAGTCTCACCTGAGATAGCTCTATGGGTGACTGCAATACCTAGGTGTTTACAGTCTAGAAATGAGTGGGGATATGAAAGTGTATTCTATATTTATCCGTGTGCATTAAACTTGTTATTGATTCAAGTATTTCTAAGATTCATTCATCGTTAGCCTTATGCAAGCATGCTAATACATCTAGTTAATCATTCATTCATGAGCTAATCATTCATTGAAAATAAACATTCAAGAAACATCACAGAGAATGCAAGTTTTACCTTGGTTCACCACCTCCTGGGGATACATCCACAAATATTTGGTTTCTCTAATATTTTATTTAATCTACTGCAAAATTTGGCGTTGTGTGCATTTACATCTTGAATCATACAATCATGATGAGGTTAAGGAACCTCTTTGAAGATTACTAGATCACACTAGGATCCTCAGCCTGAGACCTAACCCTCCAAATATAGCTTATCTTAATCTTATACAACCTTATTACCAAACTTATCATCAACCTACAACAACAACTTCAACAACCTCAAAAACAAACTCTACCAACCCTAACCTAGGCCTCTTAGGTTCTTATTTATACTATTTTCAGTCTTATAATCGTTACAATACTTATCAAAAACCCTAACCCTATCATGGTTAGGATTGCCTTCCTACACACCACATTGTTTTTCCTCTTGCATGATGCTTTTCCTTTTTTTTCTGCATGTTTCTTTCTTTCCATCTATTGCACGCACTCCAAAATTAGGTCGCCCTTTCCAAAATTAGGTATTTCTAAAAATAGATCTTTTCTTCAAAAATAGGCCTACACCCATAATAGCCTTCCTTCTCAAAATAAGCATGCGCCTAACAATCCCCCAACACTGACATTTGGCTCATCCCGAACCACACATGTGTTGTGTGCTCCCTGTACTGCCCTATCCAAACTGTGGAACTTTTCTTCTAGTCCCTTTCCTTTTTCCCTCATATGCACAACTTTTCCTATTAGTGCCTCTACTATCTACATTGTTATCTCTTCCTACATTAAGGTTGCACCTTCTTTCTATTCCCATGCTATAATTTTCCTCTCTTCATCCAACTGCACAATCATCTACGTTGCTTGTTCTTAGAGGGGTTCCAATTTGTCTTGTCTTTCTTTCTTCTTTGTCTACACTATTTTCAACTTTGTCTAGAAAGTCTTCATTTCTTGAGTGCCCTTCAATAGCTCCGTGATACTCATTTTTTTTTTCGTTGTTTTAGCTCTTGTATGGAAACACTGATTCTATCCTCTTGTTGGTCCCATTCTTGGACCTTTTCCTCTTCTTCCATAACAGTCCATATCTGCGCAGTTTTATTGAAAAACTCTTCTATTTCCCTTGCTTCTTTATCCATCTTAACTACCTGGAGTGCATATTGTTTTTCTCTCTATTCTCGAACCTCTGGAGGAGTCGTAGGATTGAGCCTTTCTTTGAGCTCCTCAATTTCCTACTTATATCTATTGATTGTTTGTGAGATCATGTTGATATTCTCCTCTGCATTCCTCTCAGATGCTTGCACATTGTCTGGGATGTGATCATATACCGCTGCTAATCCCTGTTCTAGTTTATCTACGCATTATTTCTCCTCTTCTTTCTCCCAGGTGAGTTGGTGACATGTGATTTGTAACATTTCAAAGACTCCTCTACTCACCTCCAAGTTGGTTTCATCCGTGTAGGCCTTGGATTGCACTTCTTGCATTACGTTGGCATGGAGTCTGTATAATGCCTTGGTGGGTATTTGTGCCATGAAAATTTAAAATTCCTTGATGTCCCCCATGGGTTTCTGTGAAATATCATGATTTAGTCTTATCATTTGGTGTGTGACTGTAAAGGTATCTCTGCCTTGTACTACAATTTGTACTGTCTCCTCTCCTTCTTTTTGCGAAGGGGGTTGATGTGTCTTTTCTTTTTGCTGCGTTGTGGCCTATGGTAGTTCTTGACTCTGTAATTGTTTTAGAGTTTCATGGACCTCGATGAGCTTCATTGTGATCTCTTCTCTCTATTCCTCTATAATACAAACCAATTATTCCCCCTTGTTAAAGACCTTTTCCGCGACTAACTCTGCATCATCCTATGTTTAGGTAATGACTGGGTCTTCCGTGATGTACTTCCTCTTTTTGCATGCCTATTTTTCCTACACTAGATTCCTTATTTCTTGTGATGGTTGTGATCCACTTGTTGTATGATGGACCCTCTCTTCCCCAACCTATGAAGTATCCCCCTTTCCAGTTTTTGGTTTCTTTCTTATCCTTGTCATTGTGTGCATCGTGTTGGAAATATGGCTACAGAAGAGATGACGCAGATGATCAAGGTTGTCATTGATGGCAATCGATTGTGTATGGTGAACACAGATGCTGAATCTCAGATGTAGATGCTGAAACAC
>JZKD02S0995599.1:870049-894121 GCA_000966675.3 Picea glauca
TCGGTGCTTCCACCCAGTGGGTACTGGGATTCTGTGGGAGTTGGTGCTCTCAGCCAGTTGGTGCTGGCAATCAGAGGTTGTAGCCTCTATGAGTTGGTGCTCATAAAAGATGAGAGGTAACGAAGTTGAAGCTTTCTGAACATCTTAAGAAGACGAGGTTTTTTCCCTGGTTGGGTTTCCTCTTGAAAAATCTGTGTCTCGTATTTGTGAATGAATGCTGTGTGTAATTGTTGTTCGTTATACTATCTGCTTTTATGTTTATAACTCTAAATTTCACAGTAAAGACTCACTGCCACTAAGATTAATGATTCAAAGTGAAAAATGAGAGTAAATCGTTAATAATCTACACTAACTGATTCAACCCCCCCCTCTCAGTTAGTTCATACTTGTAACACGTCGTACTTGGTCTTTTCGGCACTACGCTAATTCCAGATGACTAATTCTATGCTAGAACCTTTCTAGTATTGTCAAATGGGTTGCTTGTTCTCGCTGAGGAAACTGCTTCAATCTTGTCCTTGGGCTTGGATTTTTTTGTCATGACTAGCCTTGTTGTTTGTTTTGTTACTAGAAATTGCCATTGTGTACGCTATTATTTGACTATCCATTCAACTTCTTCCATAGTGACATAATATTGCATTTCTAGCCATGCCTTCTTTGGATCCCCTGCATCTTGGATCCACATGTGGTACATGAATTCCTTGAACTTGACTATCCCTTCTGTCTCTTGGATTACCTCCATAGGTATGCACCAAAAATTAGTTGTGTGTTGTTGTATCTCTTCCAACAACATTGCAAAAATTGTGTTGTTTGCTTATTGAGTTATTGTGGTATGAATATATAACTTTGGGTACCTTTCGCATCATATCATCAACAATGACCACTGTTTCTGGGATATATGGGAGTGTGATATCCATGGTGTCATGCACCTTCCCTTTTTGTCCCTGTACAACAAATGGGCCTTCCTCTGCTATGTCATCGTCCTCTTCTTCCCTCTCAGAATCTGGTCGGTCAGTGATATCCTCGACCAACACCTCTTCTCCTTCGTGGGTCTGTCATGGTACCGTTGTTTCAATAAGATTTGTAGGTGTCTCAAGGTTAGGGTTCAGAATACCATTCTGGGCCCTATCACTCTACCCTATTTCGCCTTGCGACGTTGTCAATGTTTCCTCTTCAACCTATGTTGGGCTGATCGATTTTTTTTCTAATGTGGTGACATCTTCCATATTGACCATGTTTTCGAGTTGTCTCATTTTTTTCTTGTGCTTTTGGGCTTACCGAGTAACCTGTACATACTATCCTAGAGCACCAAACTTCAATGGGGTCATGTTCTCTCCAATTCGAAACTCACTTGGTTCTTCGTAAAATTGTAGCTAGGGAACGTTCTTTGTATCTCGCTTTGCACTAAAAAATTATAAGTGATGAATAAATGTGTGTTTTCTCCCTTATCTAGACCTATTCGTATCTATTTTTCACTTTTTTTGTGCATTTACGCCAAGTGTAATTTTTCCTACACGCTATCTCCCGATATTTTCATAGTAACTGCTATGCGTGATTGTTTTTCGCACATTCTTGTGGTGCAGTCAACTTCTATGTATTTTTGTGTTTTTATTCCTTTTTCTATTTTTGTATTCCCTTTTTCTTCATTTTTCCCCTTTTTATTTGTTTTTATTAGTGTTCTATCCTAATCTCTAATATAGTACACTATATACATGTCTTTCTCACTACGTTCTAACTTTTAAAGGTTAGTAGGTCAATTGTCCCTCTACAGTTTCAGTCGACTTCCATTGATCATTCATTGCAATTCTGTTCCTCCCAAGTATTTTAGCTATACAAATCCCCCATCTGTGACAATATTTACTTCATATGGCCCTAGCCAATGCATTCTAAACCTACTAGGGTGTTGGAAAAATTTACTTCCATAAAATAGAACTATATCTCCGTCCTTAAAACTCTTCTTTTCAATATGTCTACCATGCCAGGATTTGTCTCTTTCTTTATGTACTTCCTATTGAAATCTTGCTAGAATCCTATCCTCCTCTATTTCCATTATTTCAATTAACCTTTCTTGTACTATGCTCCTTTTTTTCATGTTGGTAATTTCTATTATGCACAGATTAGGTACCAAAAATTCTAATTGCATCACTACTTCCAATCCATACACCAATTTGAATGGTGTTTGTCGTGTAAAATTTTTACATGTGGTCCCATATGCCCAAATTACTACTGGTATTTTGAAGTCCCAATCATCCCTATTGACATTGCAGATCTTATTCAAAGCATTTTCCAAAATATTATTGAAAGATTCTACTATTCCATTTTCCTGAGGATGGTATGGTGTACTCTTCTGGTGATAAAATTCAAAATCCTTAGTCATATCCCTGATTGTATTATTGATAAAATGATTTCCTTGGTCACTCATCAGAATCCCAGGACATCCAAATTTGGTGATCACTTTCTCAAACAAGAAGTGTATCATTGTCTCTGCTCTACAATCTTTGATTGGTTCTTCTTATTACCATATTGTTAAGTATTTAGTCATGGTAATGATATACATGGATGATTTTAGGGGATAAATTTCTCTAATGGGCTAATTTTCCATGTTTTTTCCAAAAACGAGATTCGCTATTTTAAAAATGATTCGCCCAAATTCTATAGGATAAAATTATTTTACCTTAAAAATCGCCAAAATTTTATAAAAACTATACAAAATCCTTAGAAATTTGAATATTTTTACCAAAATATCGCCAAACATTTATAGTTGGCATATGAAGGATTAGTAGGATTCGCCAAGGTTTCTACATTTTAAAATAAATTTCCATCCTTAAAATCATCCCTAATGATATATATATCTCATGACCTTTTTTCTAGTGGATTAATAGGTCCCACAAAGTCGATTTCCCATTTTTCAAATACCTGAAAAGTCACTTGTGGTCTTAGAGGAATCTCATCCGTCTATTGGATTTGCCAACCCTTTGACAAATATCACATTCCTGGAAATATTCCTTGGCATATTTATGAATTTTTGGCCACCATAATCCTACATATAATACCTTTTGCATGATATCTTTACCTGCATAGTGTCCTCCAACTATACCTCCAGGAGATTCTACTAAAATTATGGGTCTTTCATGTTCCAATACACACCTTCTCAAAATGATATATGCACCCACTTTGTATAAATGTCCTACAATATATACACACCAGAAGAAGCTTGGACTAAAATTAAACCAGATTTAAGTCACTTATGTGTATTTTGCAGTATAGCATGGGATCACATTCCTGATGAGAAAAGGAAATCATTACAGCCTAAAAGTGAGAAATGTATATTTGTTGGTTATTCTGAATATGTCAAACATTGTATTCTTCTTCAACCACATTGTAATTAAATTATTATTAGAAGAGACGTTAAATTTGATGAAAATATCTTGGCCCGCGAGCCTAATTCGACAATTGTGTCTTCTTCGGCCTATGAGACATCTTCAACGTCTGTGCCTTCCTTTGTTCCTATTATAGTTTCTTCTTCAAATGATGACAGTGAGGATGAAAATCCACCTCCACCTGCTCACCTTCCTCCATATGAATCCTTTGAACCTGAACTAGCTCCAGCTCCACCACTTCCTAGATGGGTCCATTCAACATGAGAAGCAACTAGTGATATTGTGGGTGATCCTTCGGATCAATGTCAGACATGTTCACAGTTCCAGTGAGACTCTTCTCTTTTGGCTCAATTTCCAGAGACTCATGATTGAGATACATTTGCAAAAGCTTCAGGTCATCCAAATTGGGATAAAGCAATGAATGAAGAGTATCATTCTTTAATGGGAAATGATACTTGGGATCTTGTACCTCTTCCAAAAGGAAGAAAACTTGTTATATATAAATGGGTCTACATAACTAAATATGCATTAGATAGAAGTGTTGAAAGACACAAAGCTTGTTCAGTTGCCAAAGTATTTTCCCAAGTTGAAGGAATTGACTATAATGAAACCTTTTCCCCTGTAGCAATAATGAATTCCATCTACCTTGTTCTTTCCCTTGTTGCCTCACATAAATGGGAGGTCCATCAGATGGCTATTAAATATGTCGTCTTGCATGGATATTCGCAAGGGGAAATATACATGGAACAAACTCCTGGCTATGTCCAAAATGAATCTAGACTTGTTTTTTTCCTTAATAAATATCTTTATGGTCTTAATCAAGATCCTCAAGCTTGGTATGCCAAAATGGAAAACTTTCTTATTGAAATCAGATTCTCTAGATGCCATTCTGATACTAATGTCTATACCAAGAAAGTAGGAATCCATCTCATAATCCTTTCCCTTATGTTGATGACCTTATCCTTACTGGTAGTGACTCAAAACTTTTAAAACATGTGAAAAACATCCTTAAGAAGAAATTTGAAATGACATAATTAAGATTTTTGCACTATTTCCTTGGCCTCCAATTTTGCAAACCAATGAAGAATTTTTTCTTTCCCAGTCTAAGTTTTCTTGTGACCTTCTTCATTTCTTTCACATGGATGATTGTAAACCAACCCCTTCTCCCTTCCAGTATAGAGTCAAGCTTACTTCCACCTGTACTTCTCCTAAAGTTTATGCCACCATGTAATGTCAATTAGTTGGTAGCCTCTTATACTTAACGCATACTCATCCTAATCTTTCCTTTGATGTTGGTCTTGTTGCCTGGTATATGAAAACACCCCATGAAAGACATTGGAAAGAAGCTAAAAGGATACTTCACCATGTTCGTGGTACAATTCAGTTCGAAATACATTACAATTTAGGGGGGACTCATTTATTGGTCGGTTTCATTGATTCAGATTGGGTCGGTGACCCTGGTGATCAGAATTCTACTGTAGGTTATGTTTTCACCCTTGGTTCAGGGCATGTCACTTGGGCCTGTAAGAAACAACATGCTATTGCACTTTCTTCAATAGAATAAGAGTACCGAGCAATGGTAAATGTCACTTAACAAGGCTTGTGTCTTCGACGGATCCTTTCAGATTTTGGATTCCAACAAAAGCATATGACCATCCTTTGGTGTGACAATCAAAGTGCCATCAGTCTCGCCAAATACCTAGTTCAAAAACAACACAACAAGAACATCGCGCTACACATGCACTTCATTAGAAAGCTCATTCATGATCAATTTACTGAAGTTCTCTTTTACACTACAAAAGAACAAGCTGTAGACATTTTCACAAAGTCTCTTACAGAAGTGAAGTTTTCTAAAGTTCAATTTATGTTAGGAGTTCATGAAGTTTCCATTAACGGGGGATAGTATCTAATGCCTCCTTCCTTATCCTATTGTGTCACTATTGTAAATCCTTCAATCCTATCCCAAGTTGTTATTAAGGGGGGATGTTAGGATATTTAGACACTTAGGAGTTAGTTAAGATCTACTTGGTCTAATGTGTCATTAGGTAAAAGTGTGTTTCTTTAGTATGCATTAGTATGCATTTGTAGTTAGGAAATCTGACGGTCACAGTATGTTCCAGACATAGACTGATCTGACGATTCATACTCTCCATGATCTTAATGACCATTGATTTGTGGATTAATACCTGATTGGTCCATGATCTCTATTTAAATAGAATGGAGGGTCATTTTCCAATGATCGATTGTGAGAAAATCTCTTGTAAAATCTCTCTGTAATATTTTTCTTTTGCATTAATAAGCTGCTCCAAGTGGTCACATTGGCTAGGGTCGTGGATGTTTCCCCGTAGGGGTTTTACGACATTAAAAAATCAGTGGGTTGATCTTTGATATGGTTGCATGAGTTGTTACTAAAGGTGTTCATCCTCAGTTGGAATACTTTTGTTGTCAAACATGGTATCAGAGCCTATTTGAAGACCCTCTCCTGTTGTAGATCGATATCGTGAAGCTGAGTTGCCTCATCTCCATTTTCTGTCATTTTCGTACATTTTTGGGCCGAGGGGACTGTTCCATTGTTTCTGGAACACACATTTTAGTCAGGAACACTTTTCGTTTCACTTGAAAAGGTTTCCTTTTTCCCAAGATATGACCATTTCATTCAGATCCAGAGGTATAATGCCTAAATATGCATTTGTTAAATTTTTTCAAATTATTATTTATTTTTGTTTCGGTTTTATATTATTTTTGGGGGGTTTCTACTCTTTTAGATCTGCATATTCTCTTTGCCCCACGCCCTATGTGATCTCAAAAAATCATAAATAGATAGAAAAGGGTGCATATTTCGGGTAAGCTAACCGAGATCTAACCCATGTTATCATCGAGAAGAGAATTTTTTTTCTTATGTGAAAAAAGTTTTTTTTAGCACGCTCTCCAAGGCCATCTTCCACAACAATGAAAACACCCCCAATTCTATTGCAAAACAATACAATATGTTTTTCTAGCTCATTTGGTTAAAAGTTTCCTTATTAAGTAAGAGGTCTTGAGTTCAAGTCTCTCTTTTTGTTACTTTTCTTTTAAAATTTCATGCTCAAATTGTAAAGTGTATTTCACTTCAAGTATAAAAGTGAATCACTATACGTAGCTTTAATATCTTATTTTAGAGTTATTTATTTTGCGTGCAATTTTTCTTTTATAAAGTAACTTCATTATAAATCTGATCCTCGCTTCTCTTTATAAAAGTGGGTCACTTCATAAAGAAACTTACACCACCACGTGGTCCTTTGGTTACTGTTTATGCCTTTTTTAAAAGGGGCATAACTTTCACATCTGAAGTTCGTTTTTAGTGCCATTTTTTTTTAAACTGCATAAGTTTTCGAGATATTTCCATCCAAATCATCAATTGCAGTTTTTAAATCCATATTATCTGCATATTTAATATATATTCTACAAGTAATCTCTTTCTTACCATCACCAACTACTTCCAATGGAAATCCCATATGGAAGATTTATTAAGAAGTAAAGGCTTGTACCGAATTAACTTGGGAAAGGAATTATCACCCACTGATGTTGATAAGAATGTAAAATGGGATAACAGGAGTGACGAAGCACATGGATTAATCAGAATATCCATCTCTCATGATTTAAAGTTCCACCTTCAATCAATTGATAAACCCAAAGAAGCTTGGGAAAAGATTGAATCTGTGTTTGGTAAACACAATATTTTTCAAGCACAAAAGTTAGAAAATCAAGTACTAAATTTAATTCCAAGTGATTTTTCTTCCATTGAAGACTATCTATATAAGTTTAAAACATTCAGAACTTTATGTGAATAATGTAAGATAAATATAGAAGAAGATTGTTGCATCAATCTTATTATTTCTAAGCTAGGTAGTGCATATTTTTTGTTTGTATCTACCTTTTATGCCATGCAAGAGGATCTAGGGACAACTTATGTAAAACCTACTCTTGGGAACTTTTGTGATGCTTTGATTAGAGAACAATATAATCTTGTACAACTTGGAGTGATCAACACTGTAGGTACCTCCCACAAAGCCTTAGTCATCCATCAGAAAGATAAACCCAAGAATCCCAAGAAGAAACATCTTCTCCACAACAATAAGCAATATAAGGGTCCCAAACCCACTTAGACAACCTCATCTCCTAATGGTGAAAAAAGAGAAAAATATGAAAATAAAAAGACTAACAAACATTGCAAATTTTGTGATAAAGATGGTCATGATGAATCCAAATGTTTCAAGAATATGGAAACTTTAGAAGCAACGATGAAGAAGCACAACATCAATATTGATTCTACTACTTCCTTTTCTTCTCATGGACATGCACATTATGCTTCTGGTTTCTCCTTCAATACAACTTCTACTTCTACTTCTGATGAGTGGCTTATTGATTATGGAGCATCTTATCATATGGCTAAGGATAGAGACATATTTTCTACTCTAAATGAATGTAACACCAAGAAAATATTTTTTGGTGATGATAGATCTCTTAGTTTTGAAGGATATCGAACAGTTCAAGTAGAAAAAGGTCATTTCAATGATGTATTATGTGTTCCAAGTCTTTCTTGTAACCTTCTATAAATATATCAAATCACTCACTCAGGTGAAGGTAAAAACCGTAGATTTTTCACCTCATTAAGTTGTGATCAAGGATCTAAAAGATCTTAAGCATGTTCTTGCAACAAGAATTGTTGATGATATTACCAGGTTGTACAAGTTTGACAACTTTGGGTCATCATCTTTTTCATCATTTTTTGTTGCTCATAGTGATGACTTGAGAAAACTTTGGCATGAGCAGTTTGGTCATCTAAACTATCACTCATTGCAACAACTATGTAATCAATAGATGGTGATTGGTCTTCCTCTTGTTTCATGCAGAGATGGTGTTTGTGTCGGTTGTGTTATTGGAAAACATCATCGGGATATTTTTGACAAATGTTCCTCTTGGCACGCCTCTGGCCCTTTACAGCTTGTTCACAGTGATTTTTGTGGTCCACTTTCTTTTCCTTCTTTTTATAGGCACAAGTATTTCTTAACTTTCATTTATGACTTTTCCAGAAGTACTTGGGCTTACTTCTTAAAACTTAAGAGTGGAGGAGAATATGTGAAAAATAATCTTACAAGTTACTGCACTACACAGGGCATCCAAATGAAACACACTATTCCATATACACCACAATAAAATGGAGTTGTTGAGAGAAAGAACCACACATTAAATAAATGGCTAATTGTATGATCCAATCTAAGGGATTAAGTCTAAAGTATTGGGTGGAAGCCATCAACTATGAAAATTACATAGTAAATCACACTCTCGCAAAGGATCTTACCAATATAACACCGGAAGAAGCTTGGACTAAAATTAAACCAGCTGTAAGTCACTTCCATGTATTTGCCAATATAACATGGGCTCACATTCCTTATGAGAAAAGGAAAGCATTACCGCCTAAAAGTGAGAAGTGTATATTTGTTGGTTGTTTTGAAGATGTCAAAGGTTATAGACTTCTTCAAACACATTGTAATGAAATTATTATTAGAATAGATGTTAAATTTGATGAAAATCTCTTAGCCTGCGAGCCTAATTTGACAGTTGTGTCTTCTTTGGCTTGGGAGCCTAATTCGACATTTGTGCCTTCTTCAGCCTACGATCCATCTTCGGTGTTTGTGCCTTATTCTATTCCTATTATGGTTTCTTCTTCAGATGATGAAAATGAGGATGAAAATCCTCCTCCACCTACTCACCTTCCTCCAGATGAGTCCCTTGAACCTGAACTAGGTCCATCTCCACCACTTCCTAGATGGGCCCGTTCAACACGAGAAGCAACTGGTGATCTTGTTGGTGATCCTTCAGATCAACATCAAACAAATTCATAGTTCTAGTGATCCTCTTGTCTTTTGGCTCAAGTTTCAGAGACTCGTGATCCAGAGACATTTGCAAAAGCTTCAGGTCATCCAGATTGGGATAAAGAAATCAATGAACAGTATAGTTCTTTAATGGAAAGTGATACTTGCGATATTGTACCTATTCAAAAAGGAACAAAACTTTTCAGATGCAAATGGGTCTACAAAACTAAGTATGCATCAGATGGAAGTGTTGAAAGACATAAAGCTCGATTAGTTGCCAAAGGATTTTCCCAAGTTGAAGTAATTGACTATAATGAAACCTTTTCCCTTGTAGCCAAAATGAATTCCATCTTCCTTGTTATTTCCCTTATTGCCTCACATAAATGGGAGGTCCATCACATGGATGTTCAATCCGCATTCTTGCCCGAAGATTTTCAAAAACAAATCTACATGGAAAAACCTCTTGGCTATGTCTAGAATGACTCTGGCCTTGTTTGTTTCCTTAAGAAATCTCTTTATGGTCTTAAGCAAACTCCCTGAGCTTGGTATGTGAAAATGGAAAACGTTCTTATTGACATTGAATTCTCTATATGCCTTTCTGATCCTAATGTCTATACCAAGAAATAAGGAATCCATATCATAATCCTTGTCCTTTATGTTGATGACCTTATCCTTACCGGTAGTAACTCAAAAATTTTAAACAATGTGAAAACCATCCTTAAGAAGAAATTTGAAATGGAAAACTTAGGATTTTTGCACTATTTTCTTGGCCTCCAAGTTTTGCAAACCAATGAAGGAATTTTTCTTTCCCATTCTAAGTATGCTTATGAAATTTTTTGTCGCTTGCACATGGATGATTGTAAACTAGCCCCTTCTCCCTTCTGGTCTGGAGTCAAGCTTACTACCACCTGTACTTCTCCCGAAGTTGATTCCACCATGTACCATCAGTTAGTTGGTATCCTGTTATACTTGACTCATACCCGTCCTAATATTTCTTTTTTGTTGGTGTTTTTGCCTAGTATATGCAAACACCCCTTGAAGTCCATTGGAAAGAATATAAAAGGATACTTTACTATTTTTGTGGTACAGTTCAGTTCGGAATACATTACAATTCATGGGGGAATCCTTTATTGGCTGGTTTCACTAATTTAGATTGGGTCGACGACCCTGATGATCATAAGTCTACTGTGGGTTATGTTTTCATCCTTGCATCAGAACCTATCACTTGGCCCGGTAAGAAATAATATGCTATTGCACTTTCTTCAGTAGAAGAAGAGTAGCGAGCAACAATAAATTCCATTCAAGAAGCCTTGTGGCTTCGACAGATCCTTTCATATTTTCTATTCCAACAGTAACAACCGACCATCCTTTGGTGTGATAATAAGAGTGCCATCAACCTCACCAAATACCCAGTTCAACATCAGTGCAACAAGCACATCGATCTACACATGCACTTCATAAAAAAGCTCATTCATTATCAAGTTATTGAAGTGCTCTTTTTCCCTACAGAAGATCAAGTTGCAGACATTTTCACAAAGTCTCTTACATAAGCCAAGCTTTACAAACTTAAATTTATGTTAGGATTTTAGGAAGTTGTCAATAAGGGGGGATAGGATCTTATGTCTCCTTCCTTCTTCTATTGTGTCACTTTTGTAAATCCTCCAATCCTATCCCAAGTTGTTCTTAAGGGAGGATGTTAGGATATTTACACACTTAGGAGTTAGTTAAGATCTATTTGGTCTAATGTGTCATTAGGTAAAAGTTAGTTTCTTTAGTATGCATTAGTATGCATTTGTAGTTAGGAAATATGATGGTCACAATATGTTCCTGACATAGAGTGATTTGACGGTTCATACTCTCCTCAATCCTAACACCCATTGATCCATGGCGTAACACTTGATTGGTCCATGATCTATATTTAAAGAGAATGGAGGGTCATTTTCCAATGATCGATTATGAGAAAATCTCTTGTAAAATCTCTCTGTAATATTTTTCTTTTTCATTAATAAACTACTCCAAGTTTCTGCATTGGCTGGTGTCGTGGATGTTTTCCTGTAGGGGTTTTACCATGTCAAAAAATTGGTTTGTTGATCTTTAATCTGGTTGTGTGAGTGGTTACTGAAGGTGTTCTTCCTCTGTTGGAATACATGTGTTGTCAAACATTAGTTACCCTTGACATGTGATCAGGTCTTGCATTTGGCTTCCCCAATTTGACTATCACTTCAAAATCAAATTCTTCGAATAATAATAACCATCTACAGATCGTCGCCCCCAACACTAGCTTGGAATAGATATTTTATGGAAGAATGGTCTGTGAACATTTTAAAGTGTTTACCTAGTAAATAATGCATGAATTTTTGAAGTGCATATACCATGTCTAGGCCTTTGCTTTCTGTGTTGTTGTAATTCTTCTATGATTCTAACAACTTTATGCTTGCAAAGGCTTTATGATGGTCTAAGTCCCCTACTCCTTCCTGCACCAAAATTTGTCCAAGTGTTATGACCGATGCATCTACATGCACATGAAATGTCTTTTCCCAATTTGGAAATACTAGTATAGGTGTTGTTAACATATTTTGTTTTAAAGTGTCCAATACTTGTTGGCAGTTCTCATTCCACTGACATCTGGTGTCCTTATTTAACATTTTTTCCATTGGTGCAGTGATCTGTGCATACCCCTTCATAAACTTCAAGTAATAGCCTGTATGTCACAGTGTTTCTCTTAACTAAAGCATTGAATTTGGTGGTGGTAAATTTACAATGATTGCAATCTTAGCAGGATCCACTAGAAAACCTTGTTTACACAATATATGTCCCAACAATATTCCATAAGGTGTACCAAAAATTCATTTCTTGATGTTTAATGATATCTATCATTTCCTGCATCTTTCTAACATTAATCTTAACACTTCTACATGGTCCTTAAATAGACTAAATATAGTCCAGTCATCCAGATATACTTCTAGAAACTGATGTATGAATTCCTTAAAAGAAGCTATGACTACTATTGAAAATATGGCTGGTACATTTTTCATCTCAAATGGCATAACTTTATATTGTTAGGATCCCCATTCTGTAGAAAAAGTAGTCTTATACATGTATTCTGGAGCTATTTTGATATGATGGTAACCTGAGAATCCATCTGTAAATGAATAGGCTTCTTGGCCTCCCACATTATCTAAGGCTTCATCTCTAAAAGGGGTAGGGAAAGGGTCATGCAAACAAGCATCATTGAGTTTCCTCATAGCAACACATATCCTTATCCCCCCTTTCTTATTTTCTTGGAATACCATAGGACTGATCCATTCAGATTCCTCTAGTAGTTCTATGATACTAGCTTCCAACATTCTGTCAATTTCTTCTTTCACTTTCTTATTATACACCAGATTCAGTCTATAGAGTATTTTCCTAATATGTCTAACCTCATTTTTTAGGGGTATCGTCATCTTACCTAGCTCCCCTACTATGACTTTCATCACTATAAATTTCGTTGGAAATAGGTCATTGTATTCACACAATAACTTTGTTATTATTTCTAATGTTTTCTCATCCCAATAGTCTCCAATACATTCCATTTTAGGATTGTCACTCGTCCCAATATTGACTTTATTAACTTTCATTGGTGAAACAAATACTTCTGATTCTAGAGATGGACCTTCCACCTCTATTTCTCCTTCAATTTCTGTAATCTAAATGTTTCATATATCATGTTCATTTGGTGCTTCCTCTTCAACATGATACCATGAGAGTAACTCTTTAAATGCTTGTTTGTTCTGTTGTTGATATTCTGTCATGATTTCAACTTATGGTTCATTAATAAATATTGTTCCCTATATCATCTTCAGCGCTGAATCAATGTTGGGGTTCTCATGTTCAAATGAGAAGGTTACTACAAAATTTTGTTGTAAACCTATCCATTCTGTGGTGCCTATGTGCATCTCCTTGTGTATATACTAGTTCCTTGGGATTCCTTCCAATGTATGGATAAAGTGATGAGTCCATTCTTATGGTGTTGTCATCCTCCATTATGTCTTTCACTTCTCCAAGTGTTCCATTTGTGTTCCATGTCCATCATACCTCTTCATTTTATTGCTCCCCTACTCTGTGCTAAATATAATGCGTAGTAGTCGTTTACACTAATACCAGTCCTAGATGGTTTCTTTGTGCCCATCCCACCATATTCCAGGTTTTTCATTGAGTGCAATATCTAGGGATAAGGGCCTATTATTTTCTAACACTTCATATTCATATTTTATCAAGAATTCCTCTAAGTGATTTAACCCATGAAAACTAGTAGGTTCTCTTATCTTTGTACAAACCCATCTTACATTGCGGTCTATTCTTGCACACCTTCTTGTTGAAACTTCATCTAATCGTTGTTTCCAATTCTCCAAACCTGTGTATGAGTTAGAAGCACATGATGCAATTCTTATCTAGTTGAGTACCCCATCTGTAGTTGGGTTAACATAATCCTCTTTCCGCGCGGTGGTTCTGTACAACTGTTTTATTTCCTCAAGATCCAAACAAGTGGGTTCTACAAATATTTCTCCTTATGAAGGATCCAATGAGGCAATGACTCTATATTCGCCTAATTCAAAAGTCATTTTTCTTGTTTTTGGGTTGATTATTGGGTGGTTATCAAATTCCCAATCCAATCCAAGAAATGTTGGGTAAGGTGTTGTACCGTCTACTATCTCTATTACTTCAAAATATGCCATAGTACGTACTCCATCCAAATATATTGTCACACCTTTAAGCCTTCCAATAGGTAATACTCTGTGTTGATTTGCTAATTTCAATTCGACGGGAAAATAGCCTAGTGTGGGCTCTCCCATACATTGCCATGTATTCTTAGGTAAGACATTTACTTCAGATCATAAGTCCAATATAATATCACCCATACTAAAACCCCTGATGTTGGCATTCAGTATGAATTCTTTGCTTGTCCTTCTTCTTGTATGGAGATGATTGAATGTTTTATGTTCTAACTTTCCTTCCACCTTGGTGTTATATCTTTATATCATATCTTGTAAAACACTAACAGATGATGCATCATTCAATAACTTAGCACAAGATTTCATAAAATTAGTTATGGTACTTACTTCCTCTAGAGGTTGTCCTTCACTAGTATGGTCCATTGAGAATGGCATCCCATATATGAGTGGATTTTCAAGTTGTTGCATGACTAATGTAGACACAACATTCTGTTTGAGAAACTCTTGTTTTTCTTCCTTGAATGTTTTCTTTTCTTTCTGCATATCAAAATGGTTATGTGGTTCACTATTCTTCTTATCCCATTGGTGTTGATCTAGATCACACAATATTGCATCAGTTCCTATATTGGTTCCTCCTTGCGTGACTATATTGGTGTCTCTCCCATCATCCATGTCTTGTATAGAGATCCACTGGACATTCTAGTTGTCCTCGTTTTTTTTTCTTGGATCTTCCCCAATAGTGTTGGAAAGTATTATGTTTCATGATATTTCGATCTCTTCCTTTGTCGGATTCCATTGCCTGCACATTACCTTCTATACCTTCATTTACTACACATTTCTTCCACATATCTCGTCCACTCAATCCTATGCAGTTCCAGCCAACAACAAAACCATTTGTTGGTTATATCTCTGACTTCTTACTTCTTCTTGGGTTGACCTAGGTTCATATCTCAACAGGTTTCCGACAAAACCCTCTAAAACTATCAGCCCTCATGATAAACCAAAAGTAAATGTTGCGCACAGGGTGAATAATGCAGTCTCACATGAGATAGCTCTATGGATGAGTGTCATACCCAGCTGTTTGTAGTCTAGGAATGATTTGGGATCTAAGAGTGTATTCTATATTTCTCCTTGTGCATTAAACTTGTTATTGATTCAAGTATTTCTAAGATTGATTCATCTTTATCCTTATGCATACATGCTAATACATCTATTTATTCATTCATTCATAAGTTAATCATTGACAAAAAGTAAAAATTCAAGAAACATCACACATAACACAAGTTTTACCATGGTTCACCCCCTCATGGGGATACATCCACAAATATTTCGCTTCTTTTATATTTTATTTAAATTGTTGCACAATCTAGCACTAGACGCATTACATCTTCAATCATAAAATCATGACTAGCTTAAGGAACCCCTATGAGGAGGACTAGATCACACCAGGTTCCTCGACCTATGACCTAACCCTCAAAATCTAGCTTATCCAACTCTTCTACAACCTTATTACCACAATTATCATCAACCTACAACAACAACTTCAACAACCTGAAGAAAAACCTCTACCAACCCTAACCTAGGCCTCCTAGGTTCTTATTTATACTATTTTTCAAGATTATAGCCATTACAATCATAATGAATAACCCTAACCCTATCATAGTTAATATTTATTTCCTGCATTCCATGTTTCTTTTCCTCTTGCATGTTGATTTTCCTTCTTTCTACATGTTTCTTTCTTGAAATTTGTTGTGCGTGCTCCAAAATTAGGTCTTCCTTTCCAAAATTAGGTCTTTTCTCCAAAAATAAGCATGCACCCAGAATAACCTTCCTTCTCAAAATAAGCATGCGCCTAATAAATCTTCTCTTTATAAAAGGATGGAAGTCCACCTAAAAAACTCTATATTTTCACTTTCTCATATTTTATAAACCCCACATACTTTAGCAATCTTAAGAACTTATTTTCATACTCTGCCATGGTCATGCTTCCCAGCCCAAGTTCAAATAAATACTGCATTTTCCTATCATAGGATTTCTTTGAAAGGTACTCGTTCTGAAAATATTTCTTGAACTAGTTACAAGTGATCCTACTCTCCTTAATGTGCTCAACTTGATTCAGTTGATCCCATCACATAGTAGCTTTCCCATGTAAATGGTGTGTGGAAATTTTGGCTCCTAGTTTTGATGAGTAGTTATGCAATTGAAAATACTTCCTGTGTCCAAGAAACCATGCTTCAACATCATATTCCCTTTATTTTTCACCATCAAAGAATGGTGGCTTAAGCTTCCTCAAATCTCCTTGCAAAATTTCCAATTCATGTCCTCTTCTTTGGTGCCTAATAGGAGACACTTCTAGGCTTCTTATGGATTTTTTTGATGCATAACATTTCCTTGTTGAGTGAGGTGAGTTATGTCTATGAGTTCCACTAGCACTTATTGAATAACTATCTTTGTTGTAGTTATCTCTTCTTTCACAATATCTTCCTTCTTCCTCCCTTCTTGAGTTTGATCCATTCTTTGTTTGTCTCTGCAACTGATTTAATATTTTCATTGCTTGAGCATTTATCTAGTTTTTTTCTCTCATGAACCTCTCATTGTCTTCTTTGTAACTCTGCACTTCTATTTTCAGGCTTCTTGTTGTCTCTAATAAGGTTTCTCTCTCCCCTCTACTCTTGTTCCCATTTGATTTTTTCTCCACATTACCAACACTGATATTTTTCCCTTTGGCCTCTTTATCATGGTTGTAAGATCCCTCTCCTTATTCCATTTCTTGAATATTCATTCTTATATTGAGCCGATATGTTTATACCCCCTAGTTCTACAAAATGTGCAAGCAACCATTTTGTTAGAATTATGCATATTATAAAAAAAAATCCAAACAATGCTAGAGGTCCTTTTCCTTCTCAATTCATGAAGAAATATATTATTATTCTCCAAATTATAACATTCCAATGTTATTCTCCTATGAATCATATTTCCAATGACTGTACTCTTTCCCTAATATGATATATGAGATGAAAGTTATGGCTTCCCCCCAAAAAGGTCACTTTCCCCCTTTTTTTTGGTTTGCAATAGGATCTTGTCGAATTATTCCACAACCCCTTTAAACTGGTACATAATTGGAATTTTTCACAGGCTCTTCCTTCAATCCACTTTCCTTGTGACCATGGATCTAAACCATAGGATTATCCAATCTAAGAGACATTCCTTGGAAATTTTCTCTTTATTCTTCCACACAGGACCTTGTTCAAAAAAGTTCGCGAACTTGTTTACTTCTAGGCATTTTGTGCGTCTAATCAACCCCTTCACCTTATCATGAGACTGGTGCTGGAACTAGGTCCTTTGGACTTCAACATTCATACACGCTTCTGGATTAATACTTCCTAAAGTAAACTTCGTCGAAGCACATATATTATCTCCACTAGTAGATCAGATGATTGAGATTTAATCTCCCATTGACTCGACAATCCTGTCTCATATGGAGGCTTCAACAAGATCAAGAATCATGAATTAATACCATGTTAGGATGAAAAATCCTTAATTAATACAGGACGTTGGTGCTCTGGGACTCCGAGACATTACAATTCTCAATTCATTCAACTCCATCAGAGTTCTACCTACCGAAGTGCTTACCCTATCCTTCCATTGGTTAATCTAATGGTCACACAAAATCCCATAGGGTCTTAAATCAGTGGCCCGCATGATTTAGTTACTCTGAGAATATAGGATATCACAAATCTTGAGTCGTTCAACTCCCCTAGAGTGATACCTGCAGAAGTGGTCATAAAGTGATGATGACCTCTTTCATTTGGTTAACACCTCCACTTATGCTATCCTTCCACTAGCTGAATCTAACAACTAGGACTCAATCAAGTGTTGGGATGGGCAGTCCTTATTCAATTCAGGACTTTGGAACTATGAAAATCTGAGACAGTACAACTCTCGAGTCATTCAAATCCCCCAGAGTGATACCTACCAAAGTGCTTACGCCATCATTCCACTGCTTGATCTATTGGTTGAGAAAATTCTCGAAGGAATCATAGATCGATGGTCTACATGAGTTCATGACATCATCCTTTGACACTTTAGCTAGTAGGGATGTTGTACATTCCCAGAGGACATAATCTCAAACATGACATTGCATGTTGATGTCACCTATGGTAACATGGACCCTTGGTATGTGTTCCACGTGTCACCCATAAATGGACAGGTTGAGGTCGAGAAGGCACTGAATTCAGGTGACATGTGTCCCCACATGGCACCCCTTCCATTTGGTATAAGACATGTCATCAATAAAATGGATGGTGCACATTCCTCCACTTGACATCTGATGGCCTATGTGATTTCTCGATTGCGGATTTGCATTTGATGCCTTTGACACTTCACGGATTTTCCTAGTCTCCAGTACTCTTCGAAGTGGCGAAGTTCCAGAGTCCCGAAAATTCTCTATCCTTTTACTTATGATCTAAAGGATCACATTAATATTGAATTCATCCCTCAATCTAACGATTGGCGTAATTTCATGAATTCGACCTTCGAGAGTTCTAGGACTCCAACTTATTTACATCCGAAGGGTCAATGCCATATGACCATGATCAACATCTGAGATTTCACCCAGGATTTCTATCATATTGGACGGTTGGTGGGATTTCATGACGTCAACCTTCCATGTTTTTTCCTTGTCTCCAATAATCATTGAATTGGTGAAGTTATGGATTCTTCTATCTCTCGCTTGGCTTTGATTAATGGTCGATGATCGACCAATTCAATCTGATGCTTGGGAATTAATCTGTCCCAACCTCTGGCTTCACCTCTATCTGACGATCCTTGTTTACCTGAATCCATATCTAATGATATAGAGCTTATTGATTCAATGGTTGTTATTTCTCTTGAATTTCAAAAGGGAATGGTCAATATTCTACGATCTTACAAAGGATCTTTGTTTGCACGATGCTCTAGCTTCTGTGCAGTCTCTGTAACACTATCTCTCTTGAGCATTAATATTTCAAAGACATATTCCTTCTTAACCATAATACCATTTCCAATAGTTCCAGCCCATACCAGTCAGGTGTTTCAACCAGAAGATCTGATACCAATCAGTAACATACCCAACCATCCAAAGGATGGGCACACTACTTCAATCTCGCTTCTGAACTAATTTCAAATTATGATAAATTTTTAATTAATAAATATGCATGAAATATTCACGTGAAGAGATGATGATTCATGCTACAACACAAAATAAATGATTCATATATCATGCACAATAATAACCAACAAGCATGCATATTATATATACAAATTTCATAGATAAATAAATAAACATCAGAAATAAATATACAGGTAAATGAAAGCATGACAGAGAGCACTTATATTTAATGAAATGAATCTCCAACTGGCTTGAGACCAAGGATGTTCCACCCAATCATAGAAATTGTTGTTCTAAGTCTCAACAACAATTCTATCACCGAGATAGGGCTATGAATCCACAAGGACAGTTCTAGGGTGTCACTCAACTTCCCAACCAAGTCAACACTCAATCTCTCACATGATTCTCAACACACACGACAATCTAAATTACACCAACTCTCTTCTATCGAGCTGACACAACCCAAGGGAATGGACCCCCTTCTCTGCCACGTAGTCCCTCAGGCTATCCACCTCCTTCCAAGGCTTCAATGCATATGGTCAATAATCTCCATGCTAAGACTCTCAGGATTCACAACTTTGATAAAAATGTAACACATGCCAAAGCATCTCATACATCCAGGCATTAATTCATGGCTAAAATACACCAACAGTCATTACATCCATCAAAACCATGTCTCCCCTCCACAATTCATTTTTATTTCCCAAGTCAAGATCAAAATGAATGAGGAATGAAGAGTGGGTGAAAGAACAAATGGAGAGATAGAAAAATAAACAATGTGAACAATGAACAAAGAAAAATGAGTGAGCAGGCAAGTGAACAAGTGAGTGAATGAACCCCCCATACAAAACAAAGATGGGTTTATATATTTCTTGGGATTAAATAACCTCACAACCTTCCCCCAAGAAGTTCATGTAACTGATTTTCTCAATTAAAACAAAAATGGGTAAATAAAAATATAAAATAAACACTTATCCCCTCAAGCCCCTTCTCTTGTGGAAACATAGCCCCCCATAATTCTTGTCCTTGTCCATCTAACAACCAATGATGTATTTATTATTACTAATTATCAAAACATTACATTTCCTAGACACACTGGCCTCTTTTAATTGTTCGGGCACTTTGGCCTTTTATAAATTCACAAAATACATTATTTAATATGGAGCTCAAAACTAGGGTTTTACAGGTATAACGAGACCTCAAAGGCTTGCAAGATCTTCATACCAGTGCAAAGGAAGAAAATTTTGAGTAGAGATGTTAATTTTGAGAACTTGGAATCTAGGAGATCTAATGAGTCATTAGAAGTTGCAGAGGACAAGCAACAACGGGCTCCAACGATGAGCATCAGTTAGGAGATTCCATTTCAGGGAGTTAAACTTCAGGTGGGGAGGAGGATTTATCCCTTTTCGGTTTAGTTAGGAGATCCATATAGTAATTAAAAACATTGAGGGATGTTGGTGAGGATCCTAGGAGTGCAGTCAGAGAGTAACATCATTGATGTTGAGCCTTCCAGCTTTGAAGAAGCAACAGATCAGTACGTTTGGGAGGATGCCATGGTGGAGGAGTACACCTCTATCATGAGGAATGATGTTTGGGACATAGTGTCGAGACCAAAGGGGAAGTTAATTGTGAGTTCCAAGTAGCTTTACAAGATCAAGCATGCTATAGATGGTAGCATTGAGAATTTCAATGAAAGGTTCATGGTGAGAGGGTTGTCCCAAAAAGAGGGAGTGGACTACAAGAATACATTTTCTACAGTCGCTAGGTATTATTCTATTCAAGATTATATGTGTTTTTCTTCATATATGTGTTGGAGGATTCACAAGATATATGTGAATATATCTTTTCTCAACTAGATCATTGAGGAAGGTGTATATATAGAGCAACCTCAGGGCTTTGAGGTACATGGGAGGGAGTCTCATGTGTGTATAATCTTAATAAATACTTGTAAAAACTCAAATAGACACCGAGAGCATGGTCTTCCAAAATTAATAGATACTTGTAGAGTATGGGATTTACCAAGAGTGAGGAGGATCCTAACTTGTACATCATGCGTTTTGGGGTGTATCCTCTTTTGTTAGTGTTGTACATGGATGGTTTGTTTCTCACAAGTTCAGAGGAGATTATAGAAAGGTGCAAAACAGAATTGGATATTTAGTTCAAGATGAAGGACATTAGATTGATGCATTATTTCTTGGGGTTAGAGGTATGTAAGGTAATAGGAGAGATCTTCCTCGATCAAGGGAAGTATGCAGTAGAGATATTGAGGATATTCAGGATGGAGGACCATAGACCAATGGGTACACCTATGGTTACCAATCTGAAGACGGTTATCACTTTAGATTCAGAGTTTGTGGATACCAATATATACAGTAAGATGATAGGTTACTTGATGTATTTTCTTAACACCATCCCATATATATGGTTTTTTGTTAACACCTTGAGTTAGTTCATGGTGGAGTTGAGGCAAGTGCATTAGATAACATCAAACCATGTTCTAGGGTACTTGCGAGTTATAATGGAGTATGGGTTGAGGTATCTTAGAGGTGATGGAATGAGGCTAAAGGTATATTCAGACTCAAATTGGGTAGGGAGTGCCCTAGATTTTGTTTTGAATGATTAAAATTTTGGTTCCTTTGATTTTAACACAAAAAAAATCTTATTTTATTTGATTTGCTTTGATTTGAAGCGATTTGCATAGTAGTTTTATTTTGTGATTTTCATTCATTACTAGACATTATTTCATTAAAACTGCTAAGTTTTGAAGTGACTTTGAATTTCATGATTTCTAACATGATATTCAAACAAAATTTAGATTAATTTTGTTGATAACATTTTTGAATTGTGTGTATCATCATTCAAGTTATTATACGGATGAAATACAAGAATCAATGGATTATTAATATTATCTTTGTTATATTGGTATTGCACATGAGCTACATAATCTAATTTTGTTCTATAATCAAAACTTTTATTTATGATTTTAATATTTTTTAAATATTTATTTTGTGTTTTTTTAAAAAAAAATGGAGTTTTATTTTCTTTCCATTTATGTTCTTTTTTATTTAAAAAATTATTAATATTGTCTTATGATTATTGTTTTCTTGGTATTGCACATGACCTACATAATCTAATTTTGTTCTATAATCAAAGCTTTTATTTATGATTTTAATATTCTTTAAATATTTATTTTGTTTTTTAAGGAAAGAATGGAGTTTTATTTTCTTTCCATTTATGTTCATTTTTATTTAGTAATGCTTTGATTATATCTTAATGGAGCTCAAAGGCTGCAATGGGGAATTTTGATTATTTCCTTATGGAGCTCAAAGGCTGCAATGAGTAATTTTTCATGATGCAGAATTCATTTCTTTGTTTATAATATTACTTACAGTTAAGATATCTAGGAAATTCTCTTTAATTTATTCAATTCAACGAAAATACTGTACCTAAATGCTCTTTAATTTATTCAATTCAAAGAAAATACAGTAACTGAAACATAGGCAATACAATGTCCATCGCTGCACCAGCCCGAAGGGAAGAGAAAACCATTTTTTATGCGGACTTATGCCCCTATGATGAGGAAGCAATCTATGCTTGATGTGTAACCTGTGCTCGGGTATTAACAAAGCACGACTGTAGCCAGCGATTCTGCAACAAACACAGGTGATGCATAACTTCCTCCTATGCTGCTGGTAATACTGTTGGATATCTTTGTCGAATAATCTATAATATGTGCTTACCGAGATGGTGGTCCTACCTTTCCCACGTTTACTTATTCTATTGCTTATGTATTTTCCAATCAGCCAACTGAGAGCCACAGGATAAAAAAAAAAATAGGTGACAGACCTAAACCTTTTAAGCTGATTACACAAAGAGTAAAGGAAACACACACAAGAGAGTAAGAATTTCAGTCTGATAGATAACAGAGTAACAGAGTATTTCTTCTATTAGTATTTATAATTGACGTAGAGAGGCAAAAATCAGAAAAATAAAAATCATGCTAGACATAATTAGCATGCAACAAAACTAGAAAAAATTATATTTTAAATCAACTCGCAAAGCTGCTCCAAGTAAATATGATCCCTAACATCCCTCTGTAATGTTTACTTGGATAGACCACTGTTTGACACCACATTTCGGTCATTGAAGGTTTCTACTCATATATTAATACCATGTTGCATGTCGGAAGTCATATGACCACCAATCTCAGATAGGCGTTGAATCTTGCTTAACGCATCATGTAGAAACCGCACCTGGACATAGCTCCCCTTCATATCCAATGTTTCTATTTATCATATTTAAATTCCCATTCATCTCCAAGGTACTAGTACTAGTGGTAGTGGTAGTAGTGGTGCTCCCTCTGGGTGTATTCTTGCCACCATCCGAAGAATTTAGAGAACTAGGAGTAGTGTCTACCACCTTCCCGCTACTCCAACTACGAGCCCCTCTCCTTTTCAGAAGTATTTTGGTGATGCTTATGATTATAATCTGAATCCCTCGAGAGTCTACCAAGAATAGCACTAACATTATCCACATTCACATTACCGTTGTTATTATTGTCTCTAAGTTCGCATGAGTTTGTAGTTTCAGAGATGAATCTTTACTTATTGCGATGTTGTTGCCACCGCCGCTACTGCCTGGGCAGGAATTCACAATGTTCAGTGACAATATGTTTTGAATGTTCTCTTTTGACCGCTTGTCATTCGCCTTAGCAGCACTTGATTGACCGGAAGGAGTCTGTGAACGCTTTAGGATCCTGCACCTTCTCTGTTCTGGATTATTATTATTGTTTGCTACTTTCTGTGGAGTATTGGCATGGTCTTAATCTCTTGATTTGTCGAGTGTATCTTCTGCAACATGAGATTTGAATAATTACAAAAGACGTCCTTTTGAGTAATTTATTATCGTCCTACATAAATTTTGAAATTTGAACCAGTGGTAGGCCTGCAATGCAGCAAGCTGACAACATTAATGGT
>JZKD02S0995599.1:908248-922383 GCA_000966675.3 Picea glauca
TTAAAAACTGGATTAAAGTAAGTTAAAGAAGGAAAAAAAAAAGAATAATTAATAATCAATATGTTTTAATGCACCTTTAATGGATATTTGAGATTTTTTTTTATATATAATCTTTTTTAAAAATTAGATTAAAGTGGATTAAAGTTGAAAAAAAGTAAGGAAAAAAGAAAAGAAAATTGACAGATTTTATTTATTAATAATTAATATTCAATATGTTTTAATGCACCTTTTAATGTATATAGATGTTCCAAAAGTTTAATGAATTTAATTTTAATGATTAAACTTGTTATTTTAAAGGATTTGTAGGATGAGGAAGAGAGGGTGATGCTAATACCAGGATGAGGTCACCAGAAGGAGAAGAGGATTGGATCATGAAATTAATCGCCCTCTCTTTATTGCTAGATTATGTCTATTGCCAAGGATTTATGCTAACTCTTTAACGAGTTGTACTATAAATTAATAGCCCTGTCTAGGGACTTACTTCTTTGGAGCTATCTCACTTGTTTATGCTTCAATGAGATCAATATTATAAATGTTGAACAATTGATTCTTTATTTTTTATATTTATGATGTTTTCTACCCCTTGAAATTATGGTATGACATGGCTATACATTTTGGATATTCATTGTCTTATTAGTCCCTACGTAGAGGGATTTGATCGATAATTCATTGAATTTATATTAGTTTGTAGTTTGTCTACAATTTTTTGCATACTTTCTAATGTTCGAACTATAGAACTGAAAACATTATTTTTTATATAATTAAAAAACCCATATATGTCATGATCTCATTGGATAATAGATTTGAGGTCTTATTGCCAGCTTCGTTATTCCCAACATGAATTATATGTTGCCATATCCAAATATTTTATCATTTATGATATTTTTGAATTTGTACTATTCATACTGAAATGTTTAGATATCCAAAGTTTATAGTGATCAATAATTCATTGACATTATATTAGTTTTTCGTTTGAATACAATTTTTTGCATAATTTCTATTGTTCGAATTACAGAAATGAAAAAATTATTTTTTATATAATTAAAAAACCCATATATGTCATGATGTCATTGGATAATAGATTTGAGGTCTTATTGCCAGCTTCACTATTCCCAATGATTTATATGTTGGTATATGCAAAGTTTTTATCATCTACGACNGATACATAGCGGAATTGGTATGCAGTTCCTCACTTATAGTTTTCTATTCGTCTTTGTTTTGTTTTTTTTTTGTTTTTTTTTCTTTGTTAGCATATAAATTGAGTATAGCTAATAATCATCTTGAAAATCACAGTTTAAGAGATGAAACAAGTAATAGATGTTGAGTCCTATGAAATGGATAAAGACTCCATTGTACATGACATCATCGACCAGGTATTGCATAACAATGGGATTTTTAGATTGGATGCATTTTCGTATATTGTAGGAGATTGCATTTTTGATGCATTTCAGGTTCTATTACATTTTCATTATTCCTCGACCGAACTGCACAATGGATTGATAGATTATTTCTTGGTATTTTTAAAAATGGCGATGCTAAGTCATTGGAGTCGTATGAATACGAATTGGCATCTGATTTTCTTTGGCAGTTGCATGGAATACATGATGTCACTACGTATTTTCAAAGATGTAGTTTTCTGCATCTGCAATTATTCCTGCACATGAGAGGGGACTTTGGGGAGATACATTTTTTATACGGTGGTTGTCCAAGTGGCTCAATATATCAATTGGAATATGGTCATTGACAAGAAAAATAAGATATCTACTATTCAACAAAACTGCATCTAGCAATCCATATTGCATCTTGTTCCATGATGTCGATCCTCTCAGTGGTCATTATGAACCACTATTGTATACAAAATTATCCATATAAAATATTGGAGGACCTCTTATTTTCTTGTCCCTCATTTGAAAAGACCTTGAATCACAACGGAAATGAATTATGCATGATATACACTGCCATGGCTTGCAGATAGCAATAATTGTTGCCTCTAGTTGTGGAGATAGTTTGTTCAATGCAATTTGATATTTGGTAGAAACAGATTTTGATGTGTAGTTGTTGTGGCTTTACACTATACAATCCTTCCAAAATGCAATTATAGGCAGCAACCAATAGGCTTTTAGTTGCTTGCATCAACACCTTTCTCTATATCTCCTAAAAAATATGCCAACAATTGGAAGTTGGCAAGAATACCTTGTAAAAATGGCACTGCCATATGAAAAAGGAAATGTAGATGGTGGCATATTCTGTTTTCAATGGATATCTATCATATTCAAAGTAAATATCCAAGTCTGCTCAGCCATGCCAAATGGCACTATCCATTCCTGGTGTATCGATTCAAACTACGCTCAAACAATTGACATCATCTCATTGAAAACAGATATTCCACACATCCATTATCAACCTTTGATGGGAAATACCATTGTTTCAGGGTCCACTGTCCATGCCACCCAAACCACATCGAATATGCATATGCGTAACATGCTATTTAATGAGAATGAAAATCGCCCGAGTTGTGATGAGGCCATACAAGGCTTAAACAAAAAATGTAAACTAAATTATCAAAACCTGAAAAAATTCATACGTGAGAGAAAAAAATACATTGGTGGTATAGGAAATACTACCAGTTCAGGGTCTAATGTCAATGCCATCCAAACCACATCAAATCTCCATAAGATTTGCATGTTATTTAATCAGAATGAAACTCATCCCAGTTGCCATGAGGTCATCCTGGACTTGAACAAAAAATCTAGACTAACTTATCACAACTTGAGAAAGGTCATATGTGAGAGAAAAATACATTACTACGCTTCCCTCTAGACAGAAACTGACATATCACAACCTAAAAAAAATTGTTCGTGGACAACACAATCACATTTTCTCTATTTCTGCTGAGCACAAACATCACATGTAGAATGAAAAAGAACATAACAATTTGCATCATCGAGACAATGAGGATGCAATGCTCATAAGAAATTTTGCTTCCACCTCCAACATGGCTTCTCAACCAGTGGAACTAGTTTCCAGTCGCAAGCATAAGTTAACCTGCAACATCTTGAAAAAACAAATACATGAGAGAAACATGTATGGTCACATATCCCACAGTGNGAATATTCAAGGACAAATTTTCTAAGGAAATGAACTTCCCAACACTATTCTATGGAGATCACGTTCCAATGACATTACAGAATGATTCAGTTACCATAAAATAGTTTGATGGGAGATTCTACATTCAAGCAGTGACTTCTCCTGTCACATAAAAAAAATGTTTTTCAAAACAATGCACATAATAATAGAGAAAGTGTTGTCTTTCATGTTTGTGTGAATAAGAAAAGGTCAGAAACAAGGAAGAAAGTTGTTGGCCAAATATGTCAAGTATAAAGTAAACCTAGAAAAAATCCTGAAATATGATATTGGATACATAGATTTCAAAAACATTCGCATCTCTCCTGACTATTTGCAACAAAACAAGAAAACTAATTTTGCAATGATCCGACAATTGGGACCGCCAACATTTTTTATCACATTTACAAGTGCAGAGCATCATTGGGATCCATTGGTGGATGCGGTATCTGACTTACATAGGAACAAGAAATGTTAAAAACAAACTAATACATTAGAAAATGATTGCGTTGACTACCTCATAAGAAAAGACCCAGTGACATGTACTTGCTACTATAGACATAGAATAAATTCTTTGAGACAATTGATATGCCATGATGAAACATTTTTTTCGAAAAAAATATCGGACTACTTTTTTGTGATTGAATTCCAGAATAGGGGGAGTGAGCATGACCACGCATTGTTGTGGATAGAGGGTGCACCAGTCTATGGAACTGAAAGCAACTCACAGATCGAGCAATTTGTGGACAAATACATAACATGCAACACAGATCATTTGGATCTAGAAATTGGAAAAGTTCATAGACATTATCATACAAAAAATTGTAAAAAATGAAAAAACTCACATTGCAGATACAAATTCCCCGTGTTGCCAATTAGAACAACAAGAATCATAGAGCCACTTAGTTTAGAGGACAATGTTTTTGTTGAGAAATCTAAATCCTTGTTTGCATTTCTAGATCAACTATACTTTGATGAGTTAAATCTTGGCATAATTTGAGAGAGATAAATCTAACAGAATATGAGTACATCCAAGCCATACAATCTACTCTTAAACAACCAACAGTTTTCCTTAAACAAGAACTTTCCCATATTTGGAACAAAAAATTCTCCAAGGACATGCTAGTTATGTGGAATGAAAATACAGATGCACAGTATGTCCTCAATGCATATGCTACAACGTCGTACTGTACTTCATATATGACAAAGGTTAACAAATCTATGACAAGTTCATTCAAAAGAATACACAAAGAACATGAAAGAAGTCATATTGATGCTATGTAAATGTGCAAGTGGGGAAAAACCCCCTGTGRCTACACCAGGRTTTACAATGTAGGAATATCAATAAATGTTTAAAAGTATCATACTTCTCTAACTACCCCAAACATATCCCAGACTCGTACAAGAAAAAAAAATGAGAACGATCGGGTAACTGTACCTCTACTCTGCATCTGATGATGATCCTCTCGTGCYTGATATCTTCGTTGACTGAACACCTCCTCCCAATGCTGGCTTGCATTCAAAGATAGACAAACAAAAAGATACAATAATGAAATTCATGTACAAACTAGGGTTATATKCTAGAATAAAAACATAAATCAAATGGAAACATTCGACACATCACRATTTGGGATAGGAAAAGTACTTCTTTTATTGATAATACAATGATCACATACAACCAAAGCCGACAATTKCTCCACAAACCTGGTCTAGGCTCCTCTTCACCAAGMTCAGAGTGMACCTCTGTATAGCTTCTCCTCTCAACCTTCTTCTTGGGAAGTATAATGGTTTTCTGATGGAGGAAGGAAGGTAAATTAGGGAATTCTGAGGCAATTCTCACAATAGGGCTCCAAATGCTTGGGGCAAGGAGGGGATGTGAAACACAAAGAGTTTCACTAGTCTTATGTGTAGATGTGGAATGAGACCCCAAAAACTCCTTTTATATGATAAAATGATGGTTATTTGGTTGGGTGACGGGATATATGCGATGGATTAATTGGGAAACTACCCAATAACCCGTAATCTCAATGAATTCCTTGCAACCTTTTATTTTTTGCAACTTTTACAAGTATACGTGGATTGTAGTGGTTTATCATGCATACATATGGGGGATGTAGTGGTGCAACAAGAGTATGTGCTCAGGAAGTAGTGGTGCAGGGCATGCACATATTCAAAAAATGGGTTTTTTAGAAGAGAAACTCAGTGATGGCTTGGCAAAAAATGCAAGTAAGAGGGCCAAATGTCAGGTATGCATATGTAGAGAAATTTAGGGTTATAACATATGCCCCCTAATGTGTGAGGTTAGAAGAGCATCTGATGGCCTAAATACATTACAAAATCTTTACCATTGCAGGAAATGAGTGAGCCTGGGACTAGAGTTTGAGAGGTGCCATCTGCAAAAATAACAATTGTCTCTCCGAGGCGGGCATACCCATGCTTGGGATGAAATATATCATGGTTTCCAATCAAATACACTACAGATACATGTCATATAACTATATAAAGTGTATCTGCGAGAAAAACAAAGTGAATCTAGATTTCAAAATCGAAGATATACAAGTATAGTATCCATCTTCAAGAAGCCAACAACGCCCAATGGATGGAGATGAGGTCTTCAGAGCTCAAGAAACAAATTCAAGATCTTCAAAACTTAGGTAGGAGTAAAATGTGAGTGTATGACTTCACTACCCAGAGGTATTGGATGGCTCGTCAGGAAAAGACAAGAGGATATCAATGATCAGACATAGAACTTCATTGATTTCTAGCAAGGACTTGATTAGAACTTTGGGATGGTCGGGCATGAGGTCAAGAGACAAACTGCAGAAAGGTCGACTCAGGTTTGGTGAAACTTCCCTTGGAAAAGAGAACGAAAGATGATTAGACTCAGGAAGCATGACATTGACATAAGTTCACGATGCAGGAGGCAATGCAATCTCTCCATGTGTTTGGAAGAGTAACCAAACAGAGGAGGACACAACTCTATGTAGCGAAAAAAAATTCCTAAGGTCATATTAGATCTCAATTCTTTACGAACAAACGAAAGGATGTTCTTTGTCCAAGGGTGAGTCATTATGCTACCAAAAAAAGAATATATATTTCCCATCCTCTATTTTTGGGTATTTTTTTATTTTTTTGTCTTTTTCAATTTTTAAAGATCTTGAAAAAGAATAAAATAATGCTACGTTACAAAGGAGGAATGAGTGTCGCAAGAATATTGTTTCCAAGCACAAGGAACACACTAATTCTCAGAGAAAGGAGACATGTGCAGGAAAAGGACACTTGGGGAAGATTCCTCCATGGGTCAAGGTGTCAGGTCATAGAGGCAAAGTGCTACAAGGCTTGCATATAAGGCATGCTCAATGGTTCAGTTGACATCAACATGGATCTGACATTAGGCCAAAGATGAAAATATGGAAATGCGATTAGAAAGACATGATAAAACCCCCTTAAATGTAATTTTAACAAGCCTAGAGAAGGTAAGCTCGATAGTTTTTTCATTTTTAGATAGTCCGAAAAAACATAAAAGAAGACTCCACTCGGGTACCTTTTTCGGAAATAGTCTAGTCGGTTCTAGAAAGGGGTAAAATAGCACCGAAAATATGTCTATTCAGAACCATTTTAATGAGTGTGACAAAGACAAGGTCAATCGACAATCTTTTCAATTTTAAGGAGTCTGAAAAGAGCTTAACTATGGACTCCTTGCCTTTTTCTAGATTTAGTCTCCTTAGCCTGAAAAAGTATAAAATTTACTGAGGAGAACTCTCCCAATGAGACAAATATCTTGAGGCATACCTTTTTCCTCCATAATCTATAGGCTAGAAAAGGGGTAAACTCATGCCGGTAGATGTTCTTCTGGACCAATTTAACCAGTGTGAAGGAGCAAGGTCACTCGACAATATTTTCAATTTTAGGGAGTCTGAAAAGAGCTTAACTATGGACTTCGTGTGGGTTCCTTTTTCATAAATTTAGTCCCTCAAACCCAAAAAAGGGATAAAAATATACCCAAGAATACTTTTCTAGTGAACCGAAGTTCCTAGTGTATACCTTTGTTCGTAAAATTGACCATCCAGACTGAAAAAGGGGTAAACTATCGTCGGACAGACGTGCCTTCATGTCTGAGTTTGGTGAGCGTGAAGGGCAACAATATTTCTCAGAAATATTTTCATGTTTAGAGAGTCTGAAAAGGGCTTAAAGAATACTCCAAGAGGTTACTTTTCTTAGTTAATACAGACAAGATTGAAAAGCATAAATGTAGTCTCGTCGGATGTTTCTTTCATATTTCAAAGCGAGCTTGAAAGACAGCAAAGAATGCTCGTTTTTGGGTGTCCCCAGGGTGAGGCCAAGAGTGATGATGCATCAGAGGGATGAGGCTAAAACTCATAATCATGAAAATACTAACAAGGACTCCCGAGCCTAAAGTCATTAGAGACAACATGGATGCCAAAATGAAACAAGGATCTATCTAGGGCATCCATGTAAAGGTAGTCTCTACAAAAATGACAACAACATGCAGAAAGTGGAGGTGGAATCCTAACTTATATGCAAAAAATTGGAATTATGACTTTTGTCAAAGGACCTTTAAAAGTGACCCATTTCCCAAAAAAGTTACCAAAAGAAAAGGAAAAGTGTATCATAACATCCAATAAGAAATTCAAGAACCGAATTAAATGATTTTTAAGAAATAAAAAATGACAAAAGTATTCAAAAAAGTGGTAAAAAGGGCTAAAAAAGTCTATAAATAGAAGTTGACAGCTCATTTTCACCATTGCAATTTGAAAATTATATAGAAGGTAAAAGACACCCCTTTGGTAAAAAGGTTGATTCTGGGAGCTTTAGAGGATGAAACGAACTTTTTCTTGGACCAAATAAATATAAACGCGTCCCTCTTGCATTTCAATTCTTCCTTTTAGCATTATTTTTAGTTTTTTGGGGGGCTCACTCTCCTAAAAAAGAGCGGCCCTATGTGTGCGCAGGTTGTCCAAGGACAACCTGCGTATGTCTGCGGGAAGAAAACAATATNACACAACTCTATGTAGCGAAAAAAAATTCCTAAGGTCATATTAGATCTCAATTCTTTACGAACAAACGAAAGGATGTTCTTTGTCCAAGGGTGAGTCATTATGCTACCAAAAAAATAATATATATTTCCCATCCTCTATTTTTGGTTTTTTTTTTTTTTTTTTGTCTTTTTCAATTTTTAAAGATCTTGAAAAAGAATAAAATAATGCTACATTACAAAGGAGGAATGAGTGTCGCAAGAATATTGTTTCCAAGAACAAGGAACACACTAATTCTCAGAGAAAGGAGACATGTGCAGGAAAAGGACACTTGGGGAAGATTCTTCCATGGGTCAAGGTGTCAGGTCGTAGAGGCAAAGTGCTACAAGGATTCCATATAAGGCATGCTCAATGGTTCAGTTGACAGCAACATGGATCCGACATTAGGCCAAAGATGAAAATATGGAAATGCGATTAGAAAGACATGATAAAACCCCCTTAAATGTAATTTTAACAAGCCTAGAGAAGGTAAGCTCGATAGTTTTTTCATTTTTAGATAGTCCGAAAAAACATAAAAGAAGACTCCACTCGGGTACCTTTTTCGGAAATAGTCTAGTCGGTTCTAGAAAGGGGTAAAATAGCACCGAAAATATGTCTATTCAGAACCATTTTAATGAGTGTGACAAAGACAAGGTCAATCGACAATCTTTTCAATTTTAAGGAGTCTGAAAAGAGCTTAACTATGGACTCCTTGCCTTTTTCTATATTTAGTCTCCTTAGCCTGAAAAAGTATAAAATTTACCGAGGAGAACTCTCCCAACGAGACAAATATATTGAGGCATACCTTTTTCCTCCATAATCTACAGGCTAGAAAAGGGGTAAACTCATGCCAGTAGATGTTCTTCTGGACCAATTTAACCAGTGTGAAGGAACAAGGTCACTCGAGAATATTTTCAATTTTAGGGAGTCTGAAAAGAGCTTAACTATGGACTTCATGTGGGTTCCTTTTTCATAAATTTAGTTCCTCAAACCCAAAAAAGGGCTAAAAATATACCCAAGAATACTTTTCTAGTGAACCAAAGTTCCTAGTGTATATCTTTGTTCGTAAAATTGACCATCCAGACTGAAAAAGGGGTAAACTATCGTCGGACAGACGTGCCTTCATGTCTGAGTTTGGTGAGCGTGAAGGGCAACAAGATTTCTCAGAAATATTTTCATGTTTAGAGAGTCTGAAAAGGGCTTAAAGAATACTCCAAGAGGTTACTTTTCTTAGTTAATACAGACAAGATTGAAAAGCATAAATGTAGTCTCGTCGAATGTTTCTTTCAGATTTCAAAGCGAGCTTGAAACACAACAAAGAATGCTCGTTTTTGGGTGTCCCCAGGGTGAGGCCAAGAGTGATGATGCATCATAGGGATGAGGCTAAAACTCATAATCATGAAAATACTAACAAGGACTCCCGAGCCTAAAGTCATTAGAGACAACATGGACGCCAAAATGCAACAAGGATCTATCTAGGGCATCCATGTAAAGGTAGTCTCTACCACCTAATCATGACACTTCTAAAACAACAAAGATGGTTTTGTGTCACACTTTGGTGGGATTGACCCTATGGAAAAACAAAAAATACAACAACATGCAGAAAGTGGAGGTGGAATCCTAACTTATATGCAAAAAATTGGAAAAATGACTTTTGTCAAAGGACCTTTAAAAGTGACCCATTTCCCAAAAAAGTTACCAAAAGAAAAGGAAAAGTGTATCATAACATCCAATAAGAAATTCAAGAACCGAATTAAATGATTTTTAAGAAATAAAAAATGACAAAAGTATTCAAAAAAGTGGTAAAAAGGGCTAAAAAAGTCTATAAATAGAAGTTGACAGCTCATTTTCACCATTGCAATTTGAAAATTATATAGAAGGTAAAAGACACCCCTTTGGTAAAAAGGTTGATTCTGGGAGCTTTAGAGGATGAAACGAACTTTTTCTTGGACCAAATAAATATAAACGCGTCCCTCTTGCATTTCAATTCTTCCTTTTAGCATTATTTTTAGTTTTTTGGGGGGCTCACTCTCCTAAAAAAGAGCGGCCCTATGTGTGCGCAGGTTGTCCAAGGACAACCTGCGTATGTCTGCGGGAAGAAAACAATATGCCCTCGTACATATGGGACTGTGTCCAAAACATCCCACATACACCCTCATAAGTATGGAAAAATAAAATATGTAAGAGCTAACTCCCCCTTTGAACTTTCATGAAACAGGATGTATGTGCACTCGAGGGAGAGGGAACACAAGGTGATTGATATCTTGGTCGATGAGGACCCTATTTACATTGCCACATTGAAACAATGTGGGTTATGGAAGTTCTACCAGTGTCCACTTATTAGGGAAAAACCCAGTTTATTGAATTCCCTGGTGGATGATTGGCACCTGGATGCAAAGGCATTCATGATTGAGGGGCAGTCATTGACTCCAACATTCGAGGATATATATTTCTTGACTGGCCTCTCAAGGAGAGGGGAACTAGTCAACCTGCTTACATTTCTCCCTAGGCCCTTCAACATCATCGACTACATCAGGATGCACTGGGAGGATGGCATTGAGAAAGTAGGTTCTCATGTGCCCATCAACAAGATTACCAACTTGTCGTTGAAGGTGATCCTATTGTTGATTAAGGTTGGTTGTCATTGATGTAAACCCTTGAAGAAATCCCCATAGCAAAAAGGTTTGGGTAATGGAACCAAGATTTTTTATTGTAAATATGACACATTATTGTCTTGTCATGGTTGATAACAAGTAAATATGGATGAACTCCAATGTGGTTCCCTTATGGTGAAATCCCTCACGGGAAGACGCTTTGTGGAGTAAGAGAACCCATGCTTAATTGTGGAATAATGAGATGAAGGATAATAAATTTGTCAGTTAAACTATCCTAGATGNATGACTTTTGTCAAAGGACCTTTAAAAGTGACCCATTTCCCAAAAAAGTTACCAAAAGAAAAGGAAAAGTGTATCATAACATCCAATAAGAAATTCAAGAACCGAATTAAATGATTTTTAAGAAATAAAAAATGACAAAAGTATTCAAAAAAGTGGTAAAAAGGGCTAAAAAAGTCTATAAATAGAAGTTGACAGCTCATTTTCACCATTGCAATTTGAAAATTATATAGAAGGTAAAAGACACCCCTTTGGTAAAAAGGTTGATTCTGGGAGCTTTAGAGGATGAAACGAACTTTTTCTTGGACCAAATAAATATAAACGCGTCCCTCTTGCATTTCAATTCTTCCTTTTAGCATTATTTTTAGTTTTTTGGGGGGCTCACTCTCCTAAAAAAGAGCGGCCCTATGTGTGCGCAGGTTGTCCAAGGACAACCTGCGTATGTCTGCGGGAAGAAAACAATATTCCCCCGTACATATGGGACTGTGTCCAAAACATCCCACATACACCCTCATAAGTATGGAAAAATAAAATATGTAAGAGCTAACTCCCCCTTTGAACTTTCATGAAATAGGATGTATGTCCACTCGAGGGAGAGGGAACACAAGGTGATTGATATCTTGGTCGATGAGGACCCTATTTCCATTTCCACATTGAAACAATGTGGGTTATGGAAGTTCTACCAGTGTCCACTTATTAGGGAAAACCCAAGGCTATTGAATTACCTGGTGGATGATTGGCACCTGGATGCAAAGGCATTCATGATTGAGGGGCAGTCATTGACTCCAACATTCGAGGATATATATTTCTTGACTGCCCTCTCAAGGAGAGGGGAACTAGTCAACCTGCTTACATTTCTCCCTAGGCCCTTCAACATCATCGACTACATCAGGATGCACTGGGAGGATGGCATTGAGAAAGTAGGTTCTCATGTGCCCATCAACAAGATTACCAACTTGTCGTTGAAGGTGATCCTACTGTTGATTAAGGTTGGTTGTCATTGATGTAAACCCTTGAAGAAATCCCCATAGCAAAAAGGTTTGGGTAATGGAACCAAGAATTTTTATTGTAAATATGACACATTATTATCTTGTCATGGTTGATAACAAGTAAATATGGATGAACTCCAATGTGGTCCCCTTATGGTGAAATCCCTCACGGGAAGACGCTTTGTGGAGTAAGAGAACCCATGCTTAATTGTGGAATAATGAGATGAAGGATAATAAATTTGTCAGTTAAACTATCCTAGATGGATAACTCTTATCATTCCATTTCTGGTGGTATGTCGAACATCACATAACTCCTCAAGGTTAGAGAGTTATGGCCATGAGAAGTTGGAGACACTAGGTTTGGGTAATGGAACCAAGTTTGTTTGATGTATAATGGTATTATTTGTGATATATTTTTAGATAATACTATTCTATATGGATAGTACATTTCATTCCATTTCCTGTGGTATGTGGAACGTCACATAACGCCTCACGGTTTGAGAGTTATGGCCTTACGAAGTTGGAGGACCCTCATATGTCATCTAGAAGCCTCNATGACTTTTGTCAAAGGACCTTTAAAAGTGACCCATTTCCCAAAAAAGTTACCAAAAGAAAAGGAAAAGTGTATCATAACATCCAATAAGAAATTCAAGAACCGAATTAAATGATTTTTAAGAAATAAAAAATGACAAAAGTATTCAAAAAAGTGGTAAAAAGGGCTAAAAAAGTCTATAAATAGAAGTTGACAGCTCATTTTCACCATTGCAATTTGAAAATTATATAGAAGGTAAAAGACACCCCTTTGGTAAAAAGGTTGATTCTGGGAGCTTTAGAGGATGAAACGAACTTTTTCTTGGACCAAATAAATATAAACGCGTCCCTCTTGCATTTCAATTCTTCCTTTTAGCATTATTTTTAGTTTTTTGGGGGGCTCACTCTCCTAAAAAAGAGCGGCCCTATGTGTGCGCAGGTTGTCCAAGGACAACCTGCGTATGTCTGCGGGAAGAAAACAATATGCCCCCGTACATATGGGACTGTGTCCAAAACATCCCACATACACCCTCATAAGTATGGAAAAATAAAATATGTAAGAGCTAACTCCCCCTTTGAACTTTCATGAAACAGGATGTATGTCCACTCGAGGGAGAGGGAACACAAGGTGATTGATATCTTGGTCGATGAGGACCCTATTTCCATTGCCACATTGAAACAATGTGGGTTATGGAAGTTCTACCAGTGTTCACTTATTAGGGAAAACCCAAGGCTATTGAATTCCGTGGTGGATGATTGGCACCTGGATGCAAAGGCATTCATGATTGAGGGGCAGTCATTGACTCCAACCTTCGAGAATATATATTTCTTGACTGGCCTCCCAAGGAGAGGGGAACTAGTCAACCTGGTTACATTTCTCCCTAGGCCCTTACACATCATCGAATACATCAGGATGCACTGGGAGGATGGCATTGAGAAAGTAGGTTCTCATGTGCCCATCAACAAGATTACCAACTTGTCGTTGAAGGTGATCCTACTATTGATTAAGGTTGGTTGTCATTGATGTAAACCCTTGAAGAAATCCCCATAGCAAAAAGGTTTGGGTAATGGAACCAAGATTTTTTATTGTAAATATGACACATTATTGTCTTGTCATGGTTGATAACAAGTAAATATGGATGAACTCCAATGTGGTCCCCTTATGGTGAAATCCCTCACGGGAAGATGCTTTGTGGAGTAAGAGAACCCATGCTTAATTGTGGAATAATGAGATGAAGGATAATAAATTTGTCAGTTAAACTATCCTAGATGGATAACTCTTATCATTCCATTTCTGGTGGTATGTCGAACATCACATAACTCCTCAAGGTTAGAGAGTTATGGCCATGAGAAGTTGGAGACACTAGGTTTGGGTAATGGAACCAAGTTTGTTTGATGTATAATGGTATTATTTGTGATATATTTTTAGATAATACTATTCTATATGGATAGTACATTTCATTCCATTTCCTGTGGTATGTGGAACGTCACATAACGCCTCACGGTTTGAGAGTTATGGCCTTACGAAGTTGGAGGACCCTCATATGTCATCTAGAAGCCTC
>JZKD02S0995600.1:0-22793 GCA_000966675.3 Picea glauca
TTATTTCTTCTTCAACTCCAATATCAGGAACAATGGAACTATTACACCCATCACTAATACTGCTTCCTTGTAACTTATACAGAGTTCCAAACCGAACTCCCTTCAACAACACCATTGCTCCTCGAACCATCCTACATGTTTCCTTTTCAAATATTGTTTTTACCCCTACATCATCCATTTTTCTTACATAAATCAAATTTCTAGCCAAACTTGGGATGTGTAGAACACCAGGAAGTGTTCTAATCCTTCCATATATGAGCCTCAACTTGACTTTTCCTCATCCTATGATTTTGGTTGTCGAATCATCACCTAAGAAAACATTACCTCCATCATACCTTTCATATTCACATAACCACTCCTTGTGGGGAGTCATATGAAAGGATGCACCTGAGTCAACCAGCCATGCCTCGTGATATGCATCTGTGCTTGAAGAAGCCAAGTACACATCCCCTCCTTCTTCCTCAGAGGTCTTTTCTTCTGTAGAAGGATTCTTCAGATCCCTTATTTTTCTCAACTTTGGATCTACATTGCTTCTTGTAGTGCCCTTCTTTTCCACATCTCCAACATACCTTTACAAAATTTATGGGAAATTTAGATCTACCCTTATACTTAGATCTTCCACTTGAGAACTTAGATCTATTTCTTTTATGGGAGAGTCCTCTTGCAAATAATGCCTATGTGCTCTATCCTTTTATGTTCTTTCGTCTCATCTCCTTCGACAACAAGGATGAGACCACTTCATCAAACTTCAAGGCAGTTGTATTACTACCTATGGACACAACTAGAATATCCCATGAGTCTGGTAAAGAACACAGTAAACCGATACACTTATCTTCATCCGAAATTTTAATCTCAACAAATATTTTATTTACTAGGGACTTAGACTAATACAACTTCCCCAACTTATCCCATAAATCCTTGGTTGTAGCTTCCTCTGACACATTCAATAATATTGAATCTGAGAGACATAGTGGGATTGTGCTCTTCGTCTTCTGATCCAAATTTTTCCAGCCATTTGTTGAGGTTCCTGTAGGTGCATTACCTAGATCTACCATGATCCATTGATCTCTCTCCACCAACAAATCTTCTATCTTGAGTTTTCACAGCTCAAAACTTTTCCCATTAAACTTCTCGATCTCCATTTTCGAATTGCTCGCCATTTCTTTTCACCTGAAAAATCAATACCACAAATCTCCCACTATAACAAGGCTTATTACTGTCTCGAGCGAAACCCTTGACCACAAAGGCGTCCCCCTGAAGCCAACAAAGATTTGATACCAAATGTAGATTTTAACCTTGTACAATATTTACTACAAATAGATTATTAGTAAAAGAATAGAAAAGATACAATGACAAATATAAACATTACACAGAGATTTTTCCTCTGGAAACCCAAACCGAGAAAACCGACATATTCTATATTCATTCATAGTGATACATTGTTTACAATACATTATACATACAGGAGCCAACGACATCCAAAACCCTAATCCGATGACCTGGATTAGTCAACAACCCTAATTCCTTAACCAAAAATAGAAAACCATCGACAAAAAACCATGTGCCAAAAATTCTCCCAACAATGGACACGAAAATCAAGGCAACACAAAAAAATGAGGCAAAAATGTGACACGTTTCCTGAGGTAAAAAAATACTCATGCAAAGAATATAACACATACCCAACATGATTGCAAGGAAATGGCTACACCTATGGTATCAAATCTAAAGTTGTTGTAGGATACGACTTCATAGACCGTGGATGTTACTTTATATAGGCAGATGGTGGGTTCGTTGATGTACTTGACGAACATAAGATCAGATATATGTTTGTTGTGAACACCCTGATTCAGGATATGGAACAACCCAAGTTGCTTCATTCGGTTGCATCAAAACATGTGATGAGGTACCTTAAGGGTACATCAGATTATGGTCTCAGGAATATGATAGACCATGAGTTCGGGTTATGGATATTCGGATTCAGATTGGGCCGACAATATTCCTGATTGGAAGAGTACTTCGACATATTACTTTAGTCTAGGCTCCAGTATGGTTTCGTGGAGCAGTAGGAATCAGTCATGCGTAGCACTCAGTAGGGTTGAGGCTGAATATGTGGCAACGTGTGCAACATGTAGAGAAGAAAGGTGGCTTTAAAGGCTATTGTCTGGGTTATTTGGTCTCAAATTGGAGGCGACCTATATTTGGTGTGACAACTATAGTTGCATGAAGTTGTAAGAGAATCTGGTGTTCCATGACAGGTCGAAGCATATCGAGATAAAATATCACTATATTAGGGATGTGGTGAAGAGGGGACTCCTTCCTTTATGCATCTATTGTGGCCTCCACATGGACTCCTTCCACACATACTTGATGACTTGGCATTATACATGGATTTCATCATGGCTTCTGGCATGGCATTGACGTGGCCACTATCCTATTGGCTCACTAGGATTTTAATGTTGCACGCACAACTTGTTTGCTCAATCTAATATCCAATATGTAGATATTGGACCACCGGGGCACCGGGTGATCGTCCCACTGGAGCACCAAACTTTTGGAACCTTTAATATTGCACATAACCATATGCCTCGGTCGAGTATAGTGCATGATGTGGATTCTTGTGTCACTTCCACATGGTCCATCTAATTGTCTTGATTGCATTTAGAGTTCTAGCGTGGCAGATGATGTGGCCCTATCCGTGGTTGCTTTCGTGGCATCTGAGCTGGTCTACCAAGTATCTAGCCCTCGAAGCTTTGGCATTGCACGCACTCATTTCTTCTAATACCCGATACTTTGATATCGGATCACTAAGGCACTGGGCCACTGAGGTATCGGCCCATCAGGCCACCGAGGTATCGACCCATCGGGCCCCTAAAACTTTAACATTGTGTTGACGCTCCAAACTCTTGATCTTCGGTATGCTAGCCCCCATGAAATTTGATCTTGGTCGTTGATCTCTGACAATCAATGGTTAGTATTTAATGCACCAAAAGTTAACCCTTCACACACAATTTTGTGGCTTACCCGCTCGCATTCAAACTTCAAACAACAACCTTTTCATTATAAATCCTTCAAAATTGATTCCCCTTGTGCATGTGGGACATATCATTTTCGTTAATTCCTTGATCGGGCCACTAGGATATTTCTCTGCCAAATTCATCGTTTCTCTAGACCTATGATTCCTTTGCACCATCGATCCTGGGACCTGTAATCACTCAATTTCCTCCAAATCATCTTTCTTCCATTTTCCATTTCTCTTCAAGCCTTCATGTTCACACATAGTCATATTGTTATGGCGTTGTCATTGAAACTAAACACACAGGGCTCTTGCAAAAGGTCAGGATATTCACAGTCTCTCCTTGTGTTTGTCATTAATGGCATTCATGACTGTCACAATTCTTTCTACCATTGAACTTAATGACAACACAATTTCCAACAATCTCCCCCTTTGTCATTGATGGCAACACAATCTGAAAATCCTTCAGTACATGCAACCATTTATCTCATCATTTTGTTCTCATCTAAGTTGACTAACTTTTGCAAGCCTCCACTTGTCTCTTTACTCTCCCCCTTTGACATCAATGGCAAAGGGATTTTCTCCCCCTTTCACTATACTCTTGATTTTATGTTCTTTTGAACCAAAATCCTTCTTGTTTTTTGCAGCTACCCCTGAGTTTGTGCTTCTTCATGAAGCTTTCTGAAGTAACTCCCCTTGTGAATGTGCTTGTTGTTATGATTTTATTATACCACTTTCTCATTTGTTCACTCTCTCCCTAAGCTTTTGTTTTTGTTGAGCTCCAAACAACTTTCAACTGAAGCTGGCACATCTTACTTAGAAATGGGAATGACTCCCATCTTCTATCTAAGATACTCAAATGTATCTATGGGAAGCGGTTTTGTAAATGTGTCTACAATTTGTTCCTTTGTTGGCAAATATTCCAGCTTTACAACTTGGTTTTCAATTTGTTCTCTTAGAAAATGGTACTTGATAAGTGTGTGTTTTTTTTTAATGAATGACAGGGTTCTTGGAAATACTTATTGCACTAGTGTTATCACATACTATAGTGATCGGTTCGTCAAGTGGTTGTAGCTCATTTGGTTGGGATGGGGAGTTCTCCCATCCCCACCCAGGTTCAAGTCTCATCTATGTGACATGTTTCTCTCTGTGAGCCAATATTCTCGAAATTCTTGACCCTCCTATGTTCTTTGGATTTCGGGGGGGGATTACTGTGGACGTAGTGAATCACAAAGGAAAAAAAAAGTATAGAGATCGATTGTTTGTAATCAATTTGAATGTCTTGTAAGGTTTGCTTCATCCAAAGAATTTGTGTGCAATAGAATGTTGTTGCAATGTATTCAACTTCTGCAGTTGACAGAGAGATTGATGACTGCTTTTTTCTCAACCATGAAACTAGGAAATTTACTACAAAGAATGCACCTCCACTTGTGCTTTTTCGGTCATCTACACATCCTACCCAATCAACATCAGTGTATTATTTCAAGGTAAAATCTTCACCTTTTGGATACCACAATCCATAGTCCAAAGTACCCTTCAGATATCTAAGTATTCTCTAGAATTATTGTACATGAGATTATTTTGTTGCAGATTGAAACCTTGCAACAATTCCAATCGCATGCATCACATCTGGCCTTGAGGTCATTACATTCAACAAGTTGTTGATCATAGACCTGTACAATTTTTTGTCTGCTTCCATGGATTCATCATCTATGTTGAGCTTGCATCCTGTGATCATAGGGGTGCTAACTGATTTACAATCCTCCATCTTGAACTTCTTGAGCATATCATTAATGTACTTCATTTGAGATATGAAGATACCTTTGTTTTATTGAGAGATATGTGGTCCTAAGAAGAATGATAACTCTCCTAGCATTGACATTTCAAATTCACTATGCATCTCTTCAACAATTGTTTTGCTTAGCTTGTCAATATTACTTCCAAATATTATATCATCCACACAGACAACAATTATTATCGTGTCTTTGCCATCCATTTTTATGTAGATGTTGTTGTATGTAGTTCCTCTTTTGAATCCTTGTTGTTGCAGATGCTTGTCCAGTTTGGAGTACCAAGCTCTAGGGGATTGCTTTAGTCCATATAGATATTTCTTGGGTTTAAACAAATAATCTCCATCTTTTGATAACTTAAATCCTTCAGGTTGTTCAATGTACACTTCTTCCTCTAAAGTTCCATTTATGAATTTTGATTTAACATCCATTTGATAAATTTTAAAGTTCGTGTAGCAAGCAAATTCCAAAAACATCTTGATTGCTTCCAATCTTCCAATCATGCGCCATCTGATCTTTAGACAAAGCATGAACTGTGACACTCAATAGTTGTTCGATTTATCCTTGATTTGATCTCGGCCGTTTGGTCTTTTCTTATTTTATGTCTAATACAACATGCAAATGATCTCATTGCTCAATGATCATTGGATCTGATCCTTGAACCAATCGTGACCGTTGATCTATTCTTTACCAAACAAATCACACAACACAACCTTGTCACTCAACAATCGTTGGATTTGTCCAGGATTCAATAATGACCGTCGATCATCAGTCAACCTCATCACCGGGATGACGGGGTCATCTGGTTGTCAGGATTATCGGGCTATCTATCCCCCATGATTTCTTACACCTTTGACCTCCATCGCATAGTAGTCCTCGGATCTTCCTTCAAATTAAATGTCCATCGTTGATTTGTTTGTTGTCTTCCAAAACACAACATGCAACCATAATGCACAACAACTATGTGATTTGGACCTCAGATTGATCTCGACCATTGATTCAGGTCATTGGGGATATCGGGGTACTGGGTACTGACCCATCAAGGATACTTCCCTTTTCACTTTGTGAAACTCATATCCTATATTTATCTGGTCCTATAGGTGATATGTGTTGGGTCCCATTGCCGATATATCAGGCTATTGGGCCACCGAGCCTTCTACCATATGCCCTCAACCTTTTAACACAATTTGGTATGGAACCTCATGTGTGGAACCGTGATATTGAGTTGTCGACCCACTGGCCCCCCAGAGCTTTAGTACTATGCACACCTTCAATCTATCGATATCTGATGTTTTGGTACACTTTCTCCAAGACCTGTGGCTTAAACTCCCTATGCCAAGTGGACTACCATACCGTTACATGGGACTAAAATGTCATGATATCATGGCAACAATCATGGGTGACCAACTTCCTTTAAGTGTCTGATGTGTCCTCCACATAGACTCCTTCCACACGTACTTGATGATGTGGCACTATACGTGGTTTTCATCGTGGCTTTTGACCTGGCATTGTCGTGGCCACTGGCCTACCGACTCACTAGGCCTTTAACGTTGCACCCACAACTTGTTTGCTCAATCTGATATTTGGTATGTCGATATTGGACCACTGGGGCACTGGGCTATCGGGCCATTGGCACGCCGAGGCTTTGGAACCTTTAATACTTCACATCACCATCTGCCCTAGTCCGCTATGGTGCACAGTGTGGACTTTTGCATGACTTACACGTGGTCCACCGAACTACCTTGACTGCAATTAGGTTTCTAGCATGGCAAAGGATGTGGCCCTCTCTGCGGCTGCTTCTGTGGCATTTGAGCTAGTCTACCGGGTATCAATCCCCCAGAAATTTGGCACTATATGCACTCAATTCTTTTGATACCCGATACTCTGATATCGCATCATCAGGGTACCGGTCCATCGGGCCCCTGAAACTTTAACATTGTGCTAACGATCCAAACTCCCAATCTCCGGCATGCTAGCCCCCATGATGTTTGATATTGATCGTTGATCTTTGATAATCAATGGTTGGGATTTAATGTGCCAAAATTTAACCCTTCACACACCTTTATGTGGCTTTCCCATTCACATTCAATTTTCATACAACATCATTTTCATTATAAATCCTTAGAAATCGGTTTCCCTTGTGTGTGTGGGATATATCATTTTTGTTAATTCCTTGATCATGCCACCAAGATCTTCCTTTTCCAAATTCATTGTTGCTCTAGACCTTTGCTTCCTTTGCACCATTGATCCTTGGACCTATAATCGCTCAATTTCTTCCAACTCGTCCTTCTTCCATTTGCCATTTCTCTTCAAGCCTTATTGTTCATGCACAATCATCTTGTTGCGGCATTGTTGTTGAAAGTAAACACACAGGGCTCTTGCAAAAGGTCGGGATATTCACAATCTCTCCCTATGTTTGTCATCAATGACAGTCATGACTGTCACAATTCTTTCTACCGTTGACATCAATGACAACACAATTTCCAATAGTTATAGTGATGTTGCAACAATGCTACATGATACGAAGGTGATGTTATATTTGTTTTAGTGTCATATTGCATGATGTTGACATGATGCAAAGTTGTTCATGGCATTGAAAAATATGATGTTGAGACAACCTAATGTCAACACAAAGAAGATGTTAATCGATGAACACTTTATCTCCACATTATGATATTTGACATTGGTATGATGCTACAATGATACAAAGATCAATTAAAAAGGTAAAAAAGATGCAAATTTAACTTTTGCATTATTTTGATTGTACATTTCTCATATAACGTAGAAAAATGGGGGTGTCCTTCATTTCATTTTCACGTGAGGATTTAGAGGCTTCTTAGATCTAAAAAAAATTGCGGGCACCCAACAAGAGCAAGTAAGGGATATTTGTGGGGCATCACCAAATTTCTTGGATTCTTATGTAACATTTTTTCATTTGCCTTCATTTTTTTTAGATTTACAAATTTAAAACAAAATGTGATCTTGATTTTGGAAATGGGATTTGGGTTTTGGTGAAGGGAGATAATTTTGGATTTTTGGAGATGAGATTTGGCCCTTTCCTTTCTTTCCCCCCATTTTTTTTAAAGTTGCAGAGTTATAAAAAAATGAGGTTTGGGTTTTCTTCCCCCCTTCTCTTCTTCTTCTTATTCTCCACCTCCCTACTCCCCCTCTTCCCTTTACTCTTTCTCTTATACCCCATCCCCTTTATCTCCCTCTTCCTAATTTTCTTCCCCCATCCTCCTCTTCTTCTCCCTCTCCCTCTTCCTCTTCCTCTGTCTCTTCTTGTTTTCTTCCCCCATCCCTCCTCTCCCTCTTTCTCGTTTCCTCTTCCCCTCATATTTTCCTTCCCACCTCCTCTCCCTCTTCCTCTTTCTCTCCCCCCCATCCTTTTATCTCTCCTTCCTTCCTCTCTTATTTTTCTTATTTATCTTATCCCTCACCCCTCTTGCTATTTTTATTCTCCTCTTCTCTCCCTTTTACTCTTTTTCTTCCCTGCTCAATCCTCTTCCTATTTTTATTTTGAGCTCCTCTCACTTTTCTTCTTTTTCTCCCCCCTCTGGTCCTCTTATTTTTCTTCCCCATATCCCTCCTACTCCTCTTCTTTTTCTCTTCCTTTCATGCTCTCCCTCTCCTAAAATTTTATCCAAGGAGTAGTGTTTTATGCAGTAGAATGAGGTTTCATTTTAAAAGAATTGGATTTCCCTAAATATGATTTGCAGACATTTATTTTGTTTTTGTTACAACTCTGTAACCCAATGGTGAAGGCATTGGTTTGAGTTTGATTTCCAATGGTAGAGTGAAGGGTTAACGATAATTAATGAAGGTATTTGTAATGGAAAAGGGACTATATTAGTCTTAAAAGGCACCCTACAAATGGATCATTAGCCTCCAAGTCAATCCAATGTTATTGACAATGATTTGTATTATGACTCCATCTTGGTAAGCCATGATACCAAATACCCATTAGAGTAAATTATTTGAGATCTAAAATGCACATCCTAAGCAAAATATTAAAATAGTAGAAGTGTATACCACCTCACACTAAGTTAGAGGTGTTATCTAGTGAATCTTAATCTATAATGTCGCATTAATGATAATTGCCAAGTAAGTTGGGTTAGTGTAGAGTTAGGAGGCGAGGATCAAAATTAATAATGAAAGGGTCAAATTCTCGTACACACATAATAAATGATGTAGTGCTAAAACATTTAAAAGTATATCATATTTATATAGAAAATTTCATATTGAATACTTTTTTATATATTTAATAATAAACTTAAAACTCACAAAATAACTAAAATTGTAATTAATAATATACTTAGAAAATGCTAGAAATAAATAATAGTAATAGTAATAGCTATATAATAATAAGATACAATTCTTATAGATATATTATATAATATATAATCCGTATAATTCATTATTGTGTGTGTGTGTAGATGTTGTAGACAATGTAGATATTTTATTTTGTAATTTAGTAACCCTGTGTATTAATAATATACAGTAAATCCCTGGGGTGGTATGCGCAGGTGTGAGTCTTCATGATCTCGAAGGAAATAATATAGCCTACTAAGCTTAGGGTTTAGGAATGGTCTCAAACAACTTCGTTGAAGCCTATGCCCTATATGATTGAGTGTGCATAGAAAAAGAGAGAAATATCTCCATATTAATGGTTTTTGGAGACTCCATGATGGTATTTTGAGAAATGAACAAGAGGAGCCAGTCAAATAAAAATATCTTTAATGGCATAATATCTCAAATATTGTAAGCCCCAAGGGTTAGCTCAAGTGGTTCTGAGCCAGACATGAAGCTATCCCTAGTGGAGGAGGTCACGAGTTTGAATCTCTTATTCCCCCTTGGGGTTAGGCCCCGTAATCAGGGCCACCGACAATTTACCCTTTATACCATCCATGAAGTGGTGAAGTACTTGGGGGTTTCCCATGCTATTTTCCAAGGAAAAAATAATCTCTCGTATCTTGTCTCTCATTGATGGCTTTCACAACTTCAGAATTTTCCATGAAAAAATAGAAACTAGCCCCTTGGTCGATCAATGGGAAAGGTTAGGCACCAATTTGGAAAGTGGAGTAATTAATTTAAATGGGGTTTAAGGTGTCCTTAGCTATTCCATAGTCATTCCCCCCCTCCATCACGCGTACAATTGTTGATGGTGTGTCCCATCAGTCCTTGGGTGCTTCATCCCACACACTTGAGGTGTTATATCACCTGTGTGGGCATTCAATTTCATATGTGCCTCCTTGATTTTTTATGTAGTATGCAAGATTTGGTCATGGATTGTTCTCCATTATTATTTAGGAGGGTTTCTACACATGGTCAAGTATTGAGCTCCAGGTTTCTGCTTTGGTCGGTTGGTGGTCACAAATGGGAGTCAATGTTGTTATGGACGCTAGCCTTCAAATTTATGGTCTGGGTTTTAGAGGATAGGACTCGCTACCTATCGGCTTTATGTGTTGATTACATGTTTCTTCTTGTTTTTAAATACTTGGTTCTTGGTTCAGAAAACCCTTGTTTTTTCTCTCAAGCCTTTTATTTCTGTAATTTTAAAATTCCCGCAACTATTATTTGTAGATTTGGGGTTGGAATGTCTGGGGGGAGGAGGTTTTGTGGCTATAGTGGGAAACAATGGAACCTTCCTCGAGCAACTTTAAGAAGATTCTCAGATGTCTCAGGGAAATTTCTCAAGCCAATTATTCTATGCTCCAACATCTCTCATGAAAAATGGGGGATTTCAAAATCGCCATGGCCTCCTCGACTCAATTGATCGATGTGATCGAGCTTGAATTCCAGCAATTAACTACATGGTATTATCCTTAGTACTCGACCTATGCATCAATCAATCATGGTACTTTAGCTCCTCATGAAGGTAATATTGTCAATGGTACTAAAGATCATGGCACATAACCCATGGATACTAAAGAAGGACCTCTACAGCATGGAAGGGTCTCATAAATCCAAGATTTTGCTTCCTCGTATCAATAAAAAAATATATAGTTCAATGGTTATTAGGCCAGTATATGAAAGTTGTAACTAGCATAGACAATCAAGAAATCAATATGGAGAGAGCGCCAAATTTTGCTATATTAGATTTATAAATATGTAAAGGCTATGAGCCATTTTTGAAGACCTTATTGTTGAGTAAAAGAAATGACAACTCCTCTCACAACATTTTTCGAATCTTGTTTGGCTAAGACAAGATAGGCGAGATTATCGCCCTAATTTATAGCCATATTGCAAGTTCAATTAACCTTCAAGTTATTTGACTTAAAGACCAATTGTTGTTTTAAATTTATTTATTGAATGCAAACTGAAATAAAGAAGTCTGGTTTTTTTATATAAAAATATAAACAAGAAGCAAAATCACATAATCTGATAGAAATAAGAGAGACCAAGAGAGTTAAAAAAACATCAATGATTTTATTCATTCATTCTGTAACAGCTAATGCACTTCTCATACTTTCAAAGTATGGACCAGATGAAAGTCTAGCAACCTAAGGTAACATACACATAGGCCATTGGTGCCTTCAAATCAGACCAAGATTGATAAGCCAATAGCCACAACTTGCACTATGTTATGACTCTAGAAGCATATCAAAATTCAATGCCTCTTGGTCCTAACTTTTCATCACCTTCAATAGACCCTTATCAGAGCAATGTGTTCCCCTTTTTACTTTGTTCAACTTCCTCCTTTTAATATCTCCAGAGTAGTTGAATCATTCAACTACTTTTAGTTACTCATCAACTAACCATTAGTTAGTTAATAAGAAAGTTGTCAAGTAATTTAATAAATAATAATAATAATATGATAAGGGCATTAAATAATATGAATAAGTGGTACCCCCTATTTCATTTAAACCAATTAATGAACCATTTCCTCCTTGTAACTTCCACCTTACATGCAAGACATATCAACTTGCCACATCATACACTATGTGTCATTGAAATGCATAAGATGGAAAATTCATAAGAATCCCCTTGTCGCTCCATGTAACAATTATTTAAATTCATCCAACTTTAATCATCATGTAGATCTATGCAAAATATATAGCATAAAAATATATGGATGTCCAAAATATAAATTGTCAAGGTATGAGCTGTCAAAAATAATATGTTGTCCAAATCATAAGCGACCAAAAATAACATGTTGTCCAAAATGAAGTGAAAATAAGTTCATTTACATATGCCAACAAAATCAAGAAAAAACCATATTTGTTATGAGAGGTTGCTCCTCTCTTGCCATGACTACTTTCATCCTTTTCATTTCTCCCAACCAATGAACCTGCCTTAGCAGATTTCTTATCATTTCCCTGCACATGTGAAGTGACTGAATGTGATGACTCTGACTTAGCTGCTACTACTTTCTCCTTATCTGGACTATCCTCAAGTTCAGTGATCTTGGCCTTGACATGATGGGCACGTGAGGCTTGGGATATAAGCTACTGATGCAAGGGAGAAGCAATATGCTATGCATGAAAAGGAGGTTGTTGAGGGTGATCAATATTTGGCCAGCCATGTGACTGTCCAGAAGGAGGATGTACAAAAATTTTCCAGCCATCATGTTCTAGTCTAACTAGAGGAGCAAAAACATGGTTTGGAAATGGAATATCGATACTTGGACGAGGGTTCTCAGGCATAAGTGGAGGTTTATAGGCTTGCTAGCCAGCCAAATTGAGGAAACTTGTCTGCAACAATTGATTGAATTCTTCTGAATCTGCATCAAAATGTATGGAAAATCAAAGCCTCTTATTACCCCTTTTCCAAGGACCCAGTCCTCTACCTCTATTATTTCCTCACATGCCATGACTGCTTCTGCTGAAAATGCTCATTCTAATAGATATTCACAACATCAGAACCAAAGAATCATTAATCCATCACCCAAACATTTTGTAAAACAATAATTTATACATGGCTCTATATACCTCAATACATGTGCAACCAATCAGTATGCATTTCATGTCCTGGAGCTAATAATCACTTAGAACAGGGACTTAGAAGGGTTTTCAGGATTCCATGATTGGGCTTATAATGAGCAGAAAATGGTAAGTATGATAAGGGAAATGTAGATGGACTGTTCATTTACCATAACTAGCTCTATCAAATCATTACACTCACATGAACATCCTTGGGTATAGAACATGGAAGACATCAAACCAACTGATCATTTCTTCAAACTCAAATAATTCTACTATGAGACACTTCACATAATTGCAACAAAGCACAAGAATGAAACATGTACTTGGGATAGTGAAAAGGGATTGTAATGAACGAAAAATGTTAAGTATGACGAGAATAAAAATGGACATGCTTTCATTACAATTGTCTTAATCATTATTCACCTTTTATGAACCTGACAAGCATAATTATAATGACCATATAACCATAGTGTTCAGTCCATAAGGCCAGTCTCACTTTATTATCCTTTCGTCAAATTATTATTTCAAAAGAAATTTACAACAGTTCGATTATTTCTATAATTCATTCACAAAATGCTCACAGTCACATTTTTGTGTCATCTGTTATTCACAAAATCCATGTATACACCCATTTCCACCTTTACTAGATCACAATATATTATTTCCTAACGTTGAATGTAAAATTCCACATAAGCAACGCCCATGATATCAACAAGGCAACGAAACATCAATCAAACAAGCTCTTGTATATTGAAATCATCAAATCTCAATCAAATCCACACAAGTTCCACTATATACATGTGATTTCTATAGCTAATATCCAACTAAGCATTTGTTTCACAAGGGGTGGAAGAAATGCGCCAAGCATCAAATGCAACAAACAATAGTATATAGCATTATTTGTTGTGACTGTAATCAAATCCAGGGAGGCAAACCACTTTCTCTTCCACCAAATATCATTGCATTGAAAGTGTGAGTCAATTTGAAATTATATGGACAAAACCCATTTTAAAATTTCGGTTGTGGTAGGGGTATCATAAAATGGAAATGTTCAAACCCTTGTTCAATTAGAACATGATATCTATCATGGATCCTCCCAAATCATTTTAAATTCTGGTGCGACCCTTTTCAAAATACGCAACAAAACGCTATCATCTTTAACTGCTTTTTATACATCATGTACAACTAACATGGTGACAACCATGTCGACAAGGGTTGTGACTGGTTACAGAGCAAACCCAAAACAAGCCCCAAGTATGACGTGGGTTTTAACCCAATGGACTCACGACTCAAACTCAAACTTGGTTAGGTTTGCAAGTAAAAACCTACAAAATGCCTTCTTCAAACTCAAATAAGGGTATGCATAAGGTCGTATGACACTACTATCAGGGTAGAAAATATGCAGAGTGTGCATGCACTGCCAACATGCGATACAAAATACCCAAATACAATAAACACCACAACGTGTCCTCAAATACTTTATTGAGAGTCGCAGACCAACAAATTGACATGGTGAACGTGCAATCAACAACCCAAAAACAATATCAATCAAAACTATCAACTAGACCATTCGAGCTTCTATGCAATTGAATCACTAAAACCGGGAGCATAATAACTTCTTTTCTTTTTTAGAAAGCAGAACAAGAAAGCAACGAATGCGAGCACAACAAGTAGTCACAGAGGCATACATAAACTATTTAGAAAAAAAAACACATTAGATGATAGGGAAACAAAACCCTGTTACCTATTTCCGTGTGGGTTAAATAGTGCCTATGAGCAGTTGCAACAATTACCAATACTCCAACTTCCTCCAAAACCAAATGATACGAATGCCAAAACCGAAGGAGGTATACCAATGGTGTTGGTGCATTAACTTAGTTAGTCACGTCATGCTGGGGTGAGGGCCACCATTAAACATCCACTAAACCCAAAACAAGCCAAGTCAAAACCATACGCAATCGTTAAATGCCAAGTAGTTGCCAGCTCTTCAAAAATCAGGTCCCACCAACACATCCACCTATTACATATGACTGTCGACCGTATCCAATATGCATTGTATATCCAATATACATTTCCCACATGCATTCGAACTTATCACAAGCATTATCAATAAATCAAGGCCATGGACAATGAATTTGTAATGTTCGTATGGAATGAACATTGGAGTGGGGCATATAATATGTATTGTAAATAACATCCCATATGCGTTAAGAATTTCAATTTTTACCATATGTAAACCTTCAAACCACCACTTTTTATGAACAACCGAGGTCGTTATCACATGGAACATATTCTTGCAGTGTGTATAATGTGCATTGGATCATATACATAACTAATGAAATATGTAAGTGATGCACTAAGCATATGTGTATATAAAACACCTTTTATATAACAAGCTATATAAAAAAAAATCAAATTCATCAAGTGCATCATGTGGTAGTAGGCTAGTGAACATGTCGAGACATTTACTAATATTGAACCCCTTTCTTTTACCATTTGAAGCCTTGAATCATCAACAACAACCATAACTTAAACTATTGTGTTGATGATTTTATCTAGTACTGATGTCTTTTAAAATTTTGAAAATTGATTCCCCAAGAGGAAACCTTTTAAATCATCATTTGAAACCACCGGTGTTTATCGAGCTCATACCAAATAATCAATATGCAGATCATCCGTAAGCGTCCAAGACAACCATCACTAAATATAGAACTAGGCGACTTCTTCTTCGAGGGACTCTTTTTAAGTTACCTTCTTAGCGACATTATAGGGGTTCCCACTTGTGTGTGTGTGTGTTTATTTTTGCAAAAAAATTGTGTGCCTTGCAATTCTTTGCAAGTTAGTGACTTCATGACGATTTTAAGAGTCAACACTTGTATGACTATTGTTTTCCTCAACACAACATTTTTTAATACAAATGCAGTTCAGTTTCTTTTAAAAATATATATACATAGCAAAGTGTACAATTAATTCTATGGATGTCTAACTTCCATAAGAGTCTTGACAACATCGATGAAAAAAATAAATATTGGAACTATTCAAAGACATGTATGTCCCACTCTTGGGGTTTATATTAATGCATAAAAACAAAAAATATGGCCTATCAATTATATCCTCTTCTCCCTCAATTCATGCCTTTCACTCATATATGGCATATTTTATCAATTTCTCATACTTATGGTCAAGTTATTCCAATTTGTGGTTAAATTGGTCCAAAATGTTGAGAATTTCTTGATGTTGGGTCCCTTTCTCTTCAATGACCTAAGTTTCCCTATAGAAGGACAAGCATTATGATCACCCAATGTCCTCTCTAAATCACTCTATTCAAACTCCATAGCATCACTCTATGTGCTATGAAATACTATAAAATGATATGTATGTCTTTTAATCAACCTATTTTTGTCTTTTTCCTGTACATTCTTTTCCATCATTTGTGGGATAATAACCTCCCAACAAATACAAAAATATCTCATAGATTAGTGGTCAAATCCAAATCCATTATAGGCATCTTAATCAATTCCATCATATGCACAATAATCCAATGGTAGTTAGCTTGGATAATCACAACCATTGATCCAATAGTAGCTCACTTGGATTATTATTTTCTTTGCAATATTTATTAATGTAGAACAAATTCCCACATAGGGATATGCCACTACAATAAGTGTGTAATAACTCACATAGGTAAAAACCATAGGTAAGAGTGGGCATACAAGACATGATACCAAAACCATAAACAATGTTATTATCATATTGAAGGAGGATATGATCACATCAACTCGAATATTTATACCAAATTCTAGTTGACTCTAGTTGAGTTTGGTTAAAAAAGGAGGCATTTTCTTAGACTCAATAAGCAACCAAAGCTTTTGAAAAACTTAAGGAGCTAAGTGTACAACTCTTGTCCTAGCCACATCCGACTTCACAATTTTTTTTATTATGGAGTGTGATGCCTCACAACATCTCATTGGTGTAGTTTTAATGCAAGAAGGAATGTCCCTTGCCTTTGAAAGCCACCAACTCAAAGGAAATAACTTACTGAAACCCATTTATGAAAAAGAAATGTTGGTCATTCTTCATGCATTTAAGAAATGGTGCCCTTACATAATGGGAATGCACTTCAAGGTAAAAACAAATCGTGTTGGTCTGAAGTACTTCTTAGAACAACAATTATCTTAAGAAGAGCAACCAAAATCAGTCACAAAGATGTCAACTTATGACTTTGAAATTATCTACAAAAAAAGAAAACAAAATGTGGTGGCAAATGCACTTTCAAGGAAAGAAGAAAGCACATAGGGTTTACTTTGCGCTATTTCCATTCCACAATCTAATTGGGTGGAAGAAACAGGGATATAATGAAAGCAAGATCAGAAGGTATGAGAGATCATTGAACAACTACAAGAGGACCCGAGTGCACTAGATAAATTTGTGTGGAAGAATGATTCACTATGGTATTAGGATCGCCTATATTTATGTAAGAATTCCCAACTCAAATAGAAGGTCCTTTTGGTATTGCACACTTCTACAATAGGAGGATATTCAAGGTTTTTTTTTTTTTTTTGTGAATAAAAAGTGGATCCTTATATTAATTTCATCTGAAGGTTTACAAAGAAGATATGCAGCCTATCTGCTTACGCCAAAGTGCTATCAGCAAATCCATCAGGACCAGATCGACAATCCATATTTCCTCGAAATCAACGGTCTAGGTCTTCTCTTGCTTTTCGCGATTTCATGTTTCGTGACTTTGCGGCTCGGGAAGACAACTTCCTTCATGCTGCGGACTCCCGATAACCGAAAACCCGTAATTCCCTCGCGTCATTTTCATGGGACCAGATCGATGGTCCATATCTCTTCTAGTGCCAATGGTCCTGATCTGATCTCGATTATCGTGATTTTGCGATTTCACGACTTTGGGGAGTGGCTGCCTTCAAGCTTTGGACTCCCGATAGCCGAAATCTCAAAATTTCCTCGCATCATATCTATGGGACCAGATCGACGATCCAAATCTGTTCTAGTTCCGATGGTCCTGATTTGATCGTGCTTATCGTGATTTTGCATTTCACGAATTTGCGACTTTGGGGAGTGGCTTCCTTCAAGCTTTGGACTCCCGATAACCGAAATCCCAAAATTTCCTTGCATCATATCCATGGGACCAGATCGACGGTCCAGATCTGTTATGGTTCCAACGGTCCCGATCTAATCGCGCTTATCGTGATTTCGCATTTTGCGACTTTGGGGAGTAACTACCTTCAAGCTTTGGACTCCTGATAGCCGAAATCCTAAAATTTTCTCGCATCGTATCCATGAGACCAGATCGACGGTCCAGATCTATTCTTGTTCCCACTGTCCTAATCTGATCGCGCTTATCGTGATTTCACATTTTGCGATTTCGTGACTTTGGGGAATAGCTTCCTTCAAGCTTTGGACTCCCAATAGCCGAAATCCTAAAATTTTCTAGTGTCATATCCATGGAACCAGATCAATGGTCCTGATCGCTTCTGGTACCAACGATCCAAATCTGTTCTTGCTTATCACGATTCCGCAATTCACGATTGCAAAACTTTGGGAAACAACATCCTTCGACCTCCTGACTCCCGATTGCCAAGGTTTTGAAGTCTTTTGTCAACTGTTGATCTTCTGCGCTGATGCTTACGGTAGTCCTCTCCCCTGAGCTTCAGATCATTTCTGACTTGGAAGGAATTCTAGGTAGTTAAAGGTGGCACCTCATTCCGATTGGGGTCGTCCAGCTGGGCAAGCTCCTCACACTGGAGCCAGAGGGGTGAGCTTTGAGACTGCCTGAGATCTTGAAGATTGATCTGCTGCATCAAGTCTACTCCTGCATTGGCCAGTCGGTTCGCAACTTTGTTTGCACTTTGCCTAATGTGTGAGGGGGTCAGAGTTAGAGAAGCCATGAGAAGAGCCCGGAAGCTATGAAGAGGGCCAAGGAGGCGCCAATTGGGAGTGATTTTTCCTGTATCTCTACCATTCAGTATTTTTGTTTCCAAGTCTATTGTGATTTTGGAGTCTCCTTCAATAATCAGACGAGTTAGGTTTTGATCTAGAGCCATTTTTCACCCCTTTGATGAGACCCCAGATTTCTGTTGAATTGTTGGTGTCGTATCCGAGATTTCTTGCAATTAGGCTTTGAATTTGGCCCAATCTATTTCTTATGACCGCTCCATAGCCTGAGTGTCCTGGATTGCCTTTTGATGCACCATCAAAATTGACCTTGTGGAAGCCTGGTGGGAGGGGAACCACTTGGAGGGACCGAGGGCTTTTGAAAATAGAGGGGGTTGCTTAGGAAGGGTGGACTGGGCAAACAAGAAGCCCCAGGAGTTGAGGATCGAGAGCTCACCTGGGTCAGTGGGGAAATCTTCCTTAAACCATGAATGTCGCTGGAGAGTTTCCTGGAGATGCAAGAGGATTGTATTCCAGAGGAGGGTAGGAGGAGACGGCTGAGAGTGAAAGATTCTTTTGTTCCTCTCTTTCCATATTTTCCACACTATGAAGCCTGGTAAGAGTTGTCAAGCCCTGTTCAAGATAGGACTTTTGAAGGGACGGGAACCCAGTCCCTAATGGTGCTAATGATGTTATTTTGAACTCGATTGGTTCTTCTCATGAGCTGAGTGGCTTGGTTCCAGATGTTCTCACTGAGTAGACAGTTATTTAGGAGGTGCTCCATGGTTTCTTCCTGGATATGACAGAGATGGCAGATCAAGGGGCCAATGAAACCTCATCTCTAGAGATTGTCCCATGTTAAGATCTTGTTCTGTAGTAGAGGCCAGAGGAAAGTAGAGATTTTGGGCCAGAGTTTTGATTTCCATATTGTTGTCCAGATGTTGTCTTTCTGAAGGTTATGGAAATTCTCATGTAGGGTGTAGCCCTCCTTGAGAGTGAAGCTTCCATGAGGTGTGTAACCCCATCTGAGAATGTCTGGGTCTGTGCTTTTCCTGATTCGCCTTTGCGTTGTTGCTTGTTTCCATTGTTGCAGGTCACAGGTCATTGCCACTTGGATTTATTGATGAGTTGATTTCCAGTGTCGCCAGGGAGAGTCGTTGGGGGTTTCTGTCCACAGATCTACCACTTTGAGAGCAGTAAGATCTTGAATGTGATTTTCGTAGGATTGTATATTTTCTTCCAATTGAAGGGGTGGCATTTGCTGCTAGGAATCCATCTAGAATAGGGCACTCTGACCATTGCGGACTTCCCAGAAAGCATGTTCCTGTATGAGTGGTCGATTTTTCCAAGCTTCATTCCAGATGTTGGAGCCCTGAATTTGCCCCTGAATTCTTATAAGTTGACTTTGGTGTGTATTTGGGGCATATTTGCATTTCCAGAGTTTTTCCCAAATATCTGTTGGAGTTTTGAGCCATCTCCACCAAATTCTTGCTCCCATGATGCTGTTTAATTTACTAGGGTCCCGGAGGCCCATAGCACCTGAAGATTTAGGCTTGCAGACTTTGTCCCAGCTGACTAAGGCCCATTTTTTGTTTGGGTTGTGTCCATTCCAAAGAAAGTTTCTTTGCAGATTCTTGATTTTATTTATAACTGATTGACGGAGAACCAAGACTGAGAAGAGGTAAGCTGGGATGGCCTGGAGGACTAACTTTAAGAGAACAATTCTGGCTGGAAGTTGAGGGAACGAAAGGTCCAGTTGTTGAGACGATTGGTGATGGAGAGTACGAGGGAGCCCAGGAGATGTTTCTAGCTGCTAAGTTAGAGAGAGGGAGTCCCAGGTAGCGAGAGGCCAGAGTGCAGACAGGGGTATTCAGAATTTGAGAAAGGTGATGTTGGATTGCCAAAGGAGTATTGAAAAAGAAGAGCTACGATTTGGTCAGATTAAAGGTGGTGCCAGAGGCTTCTCTAAAATCTAAGAGGATGGAGCTTAGTTTTATTGCTTCTTGCATGGTGGGGGTATTCATTAGTAGCGTGTCATCGACAAATTGGCTATGGGAGGCTACCGGTTCTAATCCATGAAGAGGGAGGCCTTGGAGGGAACCATTTTGAATTGAGGTCTTGATATAACGTCCTAGTCCTTCAACCATTGTGACAAAAAGAAAAGGGGAAAGAGGGCCTGCTTTCCTTATCCCTCTTGAGGGGGAGAAGGGTTGAGAGGGAACACCGAACCGATGAGGATTGAGAAGAAGGTCGAGGTTCATTATCTAGAAGATCCAATCCCTGTCGAAACCGAAAGTAGATAGAAGCGCTTTCATATATTGCCAACTTAATTTATCAAAAGATTTTGAAAGGTCAAGTTTTAGAAGCATACCTCGAGTGTGGGTGCTTTTGAGCGAGTGAATGATTTCATGGACAAGAATGACATTATCCATTATTTCCGTTCCTTCGACGTATTTTGATTGCTCCTTGGAGATGATGAAGGGTAGAATAGGCTTGAGTCTTAGAGCTATGACCTTGGAGATGATTTTGTAGATCACATTGCAGAGAGCTATGGGTATGAAGTTGCTCGGGTTTGAGACTCTTTCTTCTTTGGGTATTAGGGTGAGGAAAGTGGCATTTAGTGTTGGAAGGACTTTGCCAGAGCTACGTGATTCCTCCACCAGCTGCCACACTTCCTCCCTTAACATTGGCCAACAGGAGTGGAAGAAGTTTGTTGTGAAACCATCTAGACCTGGAGCCTTCCCTGTAGGTAAGTCCTGAATAGCCTGATCTGCTTCTGCTTGCGTTATTGGTGTCATGAGAGCCTCATTTTGTTTATGGGAGATTATAGTTGGGATGTTTTGGACCACCCGCTCTATTGTTGAGGTGTGATCCACCTGGGGTTCAAAGAGGAGATCCTTGTAAAAATCTGTCAGCTCATGCGTTATTTCCTCATGATTTAATAGGGTGTTGCCTTGCGAGTCTTCCATCTTCGTGATGCGATTGATAATGCATATGTGGATCATAGAACGATGGAAGAATTTGGTGTTCTTCTCTCCTTCATTGAGCCATTGAACCCTATATTTCTGTCTCCACATGATCTCTTCTTGCTTGTGCTTTTATTCTAGTTGCCTTTTGAGTTCATTTTCCTCCTCCTGCTGGGTGATTTTGTATCTTGCTTGAATGAATTGTTCTTGGAGGTTCTCAAGTTTTTGTTCCAGTAATTTCTTCTCCTGAAAAATGTTCCCAAAGACCTCTTTGTTCCATTTGCGTACCTGTTGTTTGAATTGTTTGAGTTTTTGCTGGAAGCAATACATTTTGGTGCCCATCTGTGTTTCCGCAGTGCTCCACCAGTGACGAGCCAGCTCCTGGAAATCTGGATGGGAGAGCCAAAAAATTTCAAATATAAAGGGTTTAAGCTTGGGGGTAGAAAAAGTGTCAACCTAGAGTTGAATCGACCAATGGTTCGAACTTGCCTTCGAGAGGATGTTGGATTCTACTAGGGGGGCTTCTAAGAGGAGAGTTTCCGAGATGAGGAAGCGATCAAGTTTGCAAGCAATTTGGTGGTTTCCTGATCTTTTGTTGGTCCAGGTGTAGGTGCCATTGTTGTTCTCAATGTATACCAATCTGAGGTTCTCTATGAGTTTCTGGAATTTAGCACTATCCTGCTCCAGGCGCTTTTTCCCCCCTCGCTTTTCTTCCAGCGTGAGAATCATGTTGAAGTCGCCTCCTATTATCAATCTCTTGCCCTCTGCTAAGGATCCTAAATAAGCTAGGCTCTAAAGAAAGAGGTATTTGTCTTGGCTGATCTGCGGACCATGGGCATTTGTGATCATTCCTTCCTTGTCTGAACCAATGGCTCTGTAGTGCGTTGTGATGGTGCATGCAGTGGAGAGGCTTTGATCAAGGATGACTGTAGCAGGATTTCAAAGGATGGCTAGGCCTCCTGAAGCCCCTTTTGAGTCCATTTGATAGGATTCACAATTGCGCCAACATCTTTTGATGATATCTTCTGTAGTTTGCCCTGCACATTTTGTATCTTGAATCAGGAATATATCAGGGTCTTCCATTTTCATGCAGTTTCGAAGAATCCTTTGTTTGGATCTTCCATTTAGGCCTTTGATATTCCAGGTGAGGATCTTCATAGTTAACAATTTGGTGGGTGGGAAAAGGAGCTCTATGAGAGCC
>JZKD02S0995600.1:94987-108837 GCA_000966675.3 Picea glauca
AGACTATGTCTTAATCTCTGCCCTCTCAGGATCAATGTCACCTGGTGAGGATACTTGGCTCATAGATAGTGGTGCTTCCAAGCACACGACAGGTCAAAGAGACGTTCTCTCTAGCCTTACAGAAAATAATTTTACCGAGAAAGTTACACTTGGAGATGATTATCAATACCCTATCAAAGGTGTGGGAGAGTCCAATTACAAACTTGATTCAGGAACCCCAATGAAGATGAAGGATGTACTATATGTACCAGGTTTGACAAAGAACGAACTTTCTATCTCAGCTTTAGACAAGAAAGGCTTAAGAGTTGCTTTCATAGATGGAGAAGTTCTTATGTGGCCTAAAGGAAAAACCATAGAAGATGCAATTGTTATTGGAACAGAAGAAGGTGGCTTGTGTAAGCTAAAAAGTCACCCAATTGCAGCCTTGACTCATTCCATTGAAAGTCCATATGAACTTTGGCATAAAAGACTAGCTCACATCAACTACAAGGCATTACCATATGTGAGCAAGGTAGTCACAGGTCTACCAGAATTCAAAGTTGATCATGAAGGTCTGTGCAAGGGATGTGCACAAGGAAAGAACATAAAGAATCCTTTCCCGAATAACGAGAGTAAAACAAAAGGAGTCTTGGAACTCATCCACTCAGATGTCTGTGGCCCAATGCCATCAACCTCTCTTAGTGGGTATGTATACTATGTGTCATTCATTGATGATTATTCTAGCAAAACCAAGGTTTACTTTTTGAAATCAAAAGATGAAGTGTTTGGTAAATTCAAGGAACTCAAAGCCTTGATAGAGAATCTCTTTGAAAGAAAGATCGAGATACTCAGAACAGATAATGGAAGAGAATACACCTCAAACGAGTTTGTAAGCTTTTGCAGAGATGCAGGGATTAAGAGGGAGCTCACCACTCCCTATAATCCTCAACAAAATGGTGTAGTAGAAAGAAAGAACAAAACTATAATGGAAGCAGTGAAGACTATGATCCACGATCAAGATCTTCCAATGCACTTATGGGCAGAAGCAACAAGAACATCGGTATATGTACATAACAAATTATCCCATAGTGTTCTTGGGTTCAAACCCCCTGAAGAGATGTTCTCCGGAAAGAAGCCATAAGTAAGCCATCTCAAAATATTTGGCTGTCCAGTATTTGTACACATTTCGAAAGAGAAGAGAACCACGTTGGACCCTTCAAGAAAGAAGGGAATATTTGTTGGATACTGTGAGGTCTCCAAGGCCTTCAGAATTTATATACCAGGTTACCATCACATTGAGATCAACAAAGATGTAACCTTTGATGAAGATGCAGCACTCAAGAAATCAATGAGATGCCAGCTTGAAGAAGTATATGAAGAAGAACCTGTATCTCCCGGAGTTGCAGAACCAGTGAGGGAAGTCACGGTTTCCCCCGATGATGAGATTCATGAAGATCATGATATGATAGAATCTCAAGAGCCTCCCTAGATGACGATCTCTCACAAGAGAAAGCCAGCCTGGGCAAGGGAACTTATTCAAGATGGAGAGAAGTATGGTGCCCCCGAAGGAACCATTAGACAAGTCAAGAAACCCAAACCATTCTCTAGTTATATGGCTCTGATGTGTGGTCTCTTAGAGAAAGAGCCTACTTGCTTTGAAGAAGCCATTTAGAAGAAAGAATGGGAGGTTGCCATGACAAAAGAATACCAATCCATTATAAAGAATGATGTATGGGAAATAGTTCCCAGACCAAAGAGAAAAGATGTGGTATCTTCCAAATGGCTATACAAGATAAAACATGCTACTGATGGAAGTATTGAGAAATATAAAGCAAAGTTTGTAGCTCATGGTTTTTCTCAATAGGAAGGCATTGATTATGAAGAGACGTTTGCTCCTGTAACCAGATACACTTCTATCATAAACATCATAGCTCTTGCAACTAAGATGAAGTGGAAGTTACACCAGATGGATGTGAAAACAAATTTCTTAAATGGTGTCATTGAAGAAGAAGTGTACATAGAACAACCTCAGGGGTTTGAGGTTGAAGATAGAAAGACACATGTATGCAAGAAAACTCTGTACGGATTGAATCAAGCTCCTAGAGCTTGGTATGGAAGAATTGACAGTTTTCTGATGAGCTTGGGCTTTACCAAGAGTAAAGCTGATTCTATCCTTTACTTCAAGGTTATGAATGATGAACCTGTTATATTGCTGCTGTATGTAGATGACTTATTCTTAACTGGAGAAGAAAAGCTCATCATTGATTGTAAGAAGAAGCTTGCTGCAGAATTTGAGATGAAAGACCTAGGCCTAATGCATTATTTCTTAAGTCTTGAGGTTTGGCAGAGCCCAGAGAAGATCTTCCTTAACCAAGGGAAGTATGCAGTTGAAATACTAAAGAGGTTTGATATGTCGGAGTGTAAATCCATGAATACACCCATGGAAACAAAGTTGAAGCTCCTGCTTGTTACTTCTTCATAATGGGTTGATGCCACGTTGTACAGACAGATCATTGGATCATTGATGTATCTAACGAATACCAGACCAGATATATGTTTTGCTATGAACACCTTGAGTCAATTTTTGTAGAACCCAGATGCGTTCACCTTGTTGCTGCAAAACATGTGATGAGATACCTTAAGGGTACATGGGATTTTGGTCTCAGTTATAATGGAGATCATGACTTCAGACTGAGTGGGTATACCGATTCAGATTGGGCTGGAAGTGTCTCTGACAGAAAGAGCACCTCAGGATGTTGTTTCAGTCTGGGGTCAACCATGATCTCATGGTAGAGTAGGAAGCAATCAAGTATTGCTCTTAGCACAACAGAAGCAGAATACATTGCTGCATGTTCTGCCAGTTGTGAAGCCATATGGCTTTGAAAGTTGTTGACAGGTCTATTTGATTTAGAGATGGAAGCAACCGTGATTCTATGTGATAACCAGAGTTGCATAAAAATGACAGAGAACCCTATGGTCCATGACAAGTCAAAACACATAGAAATCAAATATCACTACATTCATGATATGGTGCAGAGAGGAGCTATAAAGCTCCATTATGTTGGCACTAATGAGCAGGTTGTAGATGTGTCGACCAAGCCTCCGTCTCGTGTAAAGTTTGAGCACTTTCGAGACAAGCTTGGTATAGTCCGAAAGGACCTCCCTTGAAAGGGGGAGTAGTGTTGATGCCAACCTTGTGCTGAAGATTTCCAGCTTCGTGCTGATGTTGATGAGATGCTAGCCTCGTGCTGAAGATTTCCAGCTTCGTGCTGATGTTGATGTGATGCCAGCCTTGTGCTGAAGATTTTAAGCTTTGTGCTGATGTTGATGTGATGCCAGCCTTGTGCTGAAGATTTCCAGCTTCATGATGATGTTGATGAGATGCCAACCTCGTGCTGAAGATTTCCAGCTTTGTGCTGATGTTGATGTGATGCCAACTTCATGCTGAAGATTTTCAGCCTAGTGCTAATGTTGATGATGCTCCAACCTTCGTGCTATGATGTTGTTGTTGTTGATGTTGTATCAACCTCGTGCTGTTATTGATGATGATGATGTATTAGTGTTATACTAATCCATGTTGATGCAGATGATGATGATGCCATTCCAGCTCCTTGCTGTGGATGATGAGAAAAAAAACTTCCGATGATTAATAGATATGCCAGTCAGTGTTCCAGAAACTGTGGATGTTGCTACCCTCTCTCTCCCATGAGGGTTTCCTAGATACCGTGGATGTTGCTGGGTTTTCTCCCCCATGAGGGTTTCCCAAGATAAATGTTGTGTATCTTGTGATTGTGTTTCTCTCAGTGATCCTGCCTATGCTATTGTTATCTAGTAAATTGAAAAGAAACCTAATAATAGCTCAAAACTTAAAAATAGAGTCCTCCCAAACCAAGAAAGGTCCAACGTCTAGCCTCCAAAGGTGGAATGACCACATGGAAAGAGTAATAAATGCCTCAAGAAGTGGATGACTCCATAAATCAAGGTCATGAACCCTCAAAAGGTATCTTCTCCAAGAGGGAGAGCTATGATAAAAATAAAATAAAAATGATCCTTATTTATACAAATCTCCTAAAATGTGTTTGTCCACTTAACTTAGGGTAAACCACAAAATAAGGGAGACATTTTCCTTTATTTTTCCCCTTTACAATCTTAAATTCAAATTTAACTTAAAAAATGCACATAAGAAACCCTAAAGATGACGTCAACCCTCTTTGGGGTGACATTTTGGCACTTCTAGCAAGTCGTTTGAGCTTGGAGGTGAAACATTGGGCCTCCGAATGCCTCCCTCTCATGCACTAAGGTCTCCTCCATTAAGCCAAGGCCTCTCTCCATCAAAAGATGCCAAGTGTCAAGTCAACCACACCACCACTCCAGAGTCCAAACTCTAGCCCGAGGGTGACATCAATCCCTCGAAATGTGACGTTTTGATCTCCAAAGGCAAAACGTTGGGCTTGTAGGGGCTAGGTGAGGTCATCCAAGGTGTCTCTCAAGCCTCCAAAAGCTACCGTCATCATCCGGTGTGCGGGCCATGGTATCCAATCTGTGGGTTTCATGCCCCAAGGAACCCAAGCTAGGCTTGTTCCTCCAAAACCGTCCACCAAGCAAGGTCCTGTAAAGACAATGAATACGCCCTCCAAGGATCTCAAGTCAAACATATCACGATAAGTAAATCAAATCAATAAAAGAGTCACCTAAGCATGTGGATCAAAAACCACGTCATCATATGCAACTTGCCAAGTTTAGGTATGGGAGGGTTGACAAAGTGACCTATTGGGTGAATCATTCCCTAAGTCAAGGAGTGTTTCCTAGGTGGACCCCCCTCTAAGCCATGTGGAGAAGATGAAGTGGATGGGGGCAAGACTTTTAGGCATGGGGTTCATGACATACAAGGGATCGTAGTGTCTCATTTATGGGTGCCTTTGTAGAGGGTGTGCTGCACCTTCGTTTTCAATGCATCTTTTTTCCAAATCCTTTTAATGCCATTAATTAATTAAGGTCCAGAACAACTGGGTACTACTCCGTATGGGATAACATATAGCTTGGGGGGTAGTACCACAGTGTCACTTGAGGGGAGAGGTACATAGAGTGCCATGGGGGTAAAGTCTAGCTTGTAATGCACTTGTGTAGATCCCTCAACAAGTGGGACATTTATATATATGTGTTTGCTTTTGTAGGTCTTTGAATTTTTAGGAGAAACATTTCATTTTTCTCAAGACCTCTTTTGGGTGAACATCTGGAAGGTTATGATTTGGCTTTTATCTTTTGCCAGCTATATTCCCTCTGGGCCTTCAACCCAATGTCTTCTGGAAGCAAGCTAATGTGGCGGATACCATCGAGATGAATTTGAGATCTGTGGTGGTGAGGCGGGCCTCTGTTTGTACAAGTGGACGCTGTCAGCCATATGTCTCTCGGTACTTCATGTTTGCAACGTGAGGGCCTTAAGACATCATCTCCTTAGTTATCCCTAGGAAATGGGGATAACAGTCTTAAAATTATTAGAGACCAATAGACCTTCTAAAATTATTGTAATAAACAAGAAAGAGTGGGATAATCCACAAGGCCTGCAATCCCCCCAGGGGTTGGGGGGAACTGTCTCATTTTCATGTTTGTCTCTTTTGCTTGCTTTCTTTTCATTTTCGCAAAGTTAAAATAAACCCAAGCACTGCAAAACATTAGATAGGTTTCAATTTCTAAATTAGATTAGTTTAAATTTTATTTTTTGCAATTTCCTTTTAGTTATTTCAATTTGGCAAATAAACCTTCCCCTCAGCAGCCTTAGTAGAATAGTTGTACTTGTTCTTGCTTTCTTTTAAACTCCTAGAATAATAATTGTGCTTAGTTAATGAAGCCTTAGATTCTTTTTTAGGGACTACCCCCCTTGGCTTCGCTAGGAGTAAGCCTAGATAGAGGAGTCGAGTGTTAGGTGACAATTACTCTACTCGAGACTTGCCCCCAAGGCTACACCCAGTGGATTGAAGATTTGTTCCATGTGACCCGAGGTGTGGATTAGGCGGAAAAACACAACACACTGTTTTTAAGTCTTATCTCATCATGCATGCCAACAAGTGGGCGCCCTACATGAGGTTAATTTGGTGTTTTTTCAGGACAAAAGGACATCTATTTTTGGCAGATAGAATGTTGTTTCACTAGCAAAGTGTTGATAGAATGCTTCTATTTTTGACAGAGATGGGTGCTGGTTCCCAGGAATGTTTGTTGTTGAGTGGAGGGTGTCTGTTATGCCAGAGTCAAGATCTGTTTGATGCCAAACATAGACAGCAAAGAGGGTGCCTCATGTGAGCTATTTTTAGCATGATTTTGAGAAGATCCAACCATCTACCTTAGGTGCCTTGTTTGGGTTACTTCTGGACTATTTGTGGGCATGCTTTTTCTTCCTTTTTGCCTTGCATGGCGTGATATATTTGGAGCAGAGCTATATTTGGGAGAAAAACAAACTAATTTCAGAAAAACACCTCTGCTATATTTATCAGCCTTCAGACTTCGAACACATCCTCAAACATAAATACATCCTATTGGACTTGGCACCGGTTACCCTTTTAAAATTTCAATTTCAAATTCTAAGTTATTCTAGGATACCTCCCTTAGGTAGAAGAGAACTGACCTAAAGGCTAGAGGAAGGTGTAGGTGACAGTGATATGCTTTTCTTAAGTGGTCATTTGACCTCCCTTGGGAATTTTTCCAAGGGACAACTTTGAGTGATAATAAGTGGTTTAACAACCTATCCCTGACACTAACATTTATTATCGCATTTGGTCAAAAGTCATACTAACGTTGGTAGAAAATTTACAAAACTACATTAATATTAAGTTGGCACTTGTTGTTTGCTGCTCTAACAACATTTTAATTTCAATGTGATTGGTTATCTTTCTCCCTTGTTTGATGACTCATTGACTAATGATTATGTAATGATACTATTTCATAGAATAAATGGATATGCATAAACGTGATGCGAATTTGTAAGCAATAAAGAAGGATCGTGCACATACTAGAAGTTGTTCAGACTCTTGAAGTATAGTTTTAGACCCACATTCTCGTATGTTGATCTTCCAACCTAATTTGACCTTTGGATGGTAGGGTTGCACCGTTATTTTCAATTATATGGTGTGTGCACATACATATATCTATTTTACACAAACAAAATAGATTTTTATTTATTAATGTACATTAAAGTACAAAGCCTTGAATATACCAGGAAGTGGCTGGTAAAATTTAATCTTCCCAGCTGCTGGCAACTTGGATTATTACTGGCAAACCTGAATTTGCTAGAGAATTTGGGTCTTTAAATACCAAAGTGACAATTTTAGGACTCTTCGTACCTATTCTCTTAAAATTTACAATATTATCTAGCCTTGCTTGGCAGAGTGCATTTTATGAAGTTTGTCCAATAAAACAAAAAAGAGCTAAAATACTTGAAATTCTATTTGGGTGGGGCAAACATTAATTGTCTGATGCTTATTTTCTGCAATGTTACCGGACTTCTCTTTTATTGTCTTGATTCTTTATCCTCCCTGAACATGTTATCTTCATCGCTGTCCAAGACAATGTCATTTTCTTTCAAGTTGTCACAGGGTGTTTCAGATTCCTCCAGCTTGGAGCTACCACAGGTACTGTAGGATCTCCCATAAGCCCCTGCATTGTTGTTGTGCCATGGGGTTGTCCAATTTTTCCTGTTATCTCCATTCTCAACATCTTTCTATTGCCTTCTCTTAGTTTTTCCTTAAGTTTCTCTATTTTTGTGAGAAATAGAGTTGCCAATTGAACTTCAATTCCTAGTACTATTGCATGTTTGTGACTTTAACATGAGTCGGTCCTCTTCTTCTTTGAGTTATGCTACCTTATTTGCTAAGATCACTGCCTGGGTTTTTCTTTTCCTTTGGGCCATTTCTTGACCAAAGAAATTGTTTTTAACAGAATAAGGGTAGGGAATGAACATTGGTTTTTTTGGTTGACTCTGTTATCTTTCCAGCTGTTTTAACTTTTATGTTGATTTCTCTGTTTCGTTTTCATGATCGTGTGAGGTTTTTGCATTTACATCACCCCCCAGTGATTATGGATTGATAAAGGACAATGATGGTCATTGAATTGCCAAAGTTTGTTCCTACTATGCTCAAAATCCACTGCTTGATTTGTTAGTTCATCTGCCTTTGAATTATACTTCTGGATGATGTGGGTGAACATGATAAGATTCAATAAGATAGCTTGGAGTGAAAAATTAAGTGCAACCTTTGATAAATGTTCTCAGGAATTGCTTTTTCCTTCGTGATGTCAACTATTAAACACGATCTGCCATAGTAATGGAGCTCTTTCGATATTAATGTTAAGAGATAGATTAATGCCTTTACCAAGGGCATGGAATTCTGCAAGATTGTTTATTTTGACTCCTAGACTTAATGAAATTTTAGTCCGATTTTACCTTCTGGGTCAGTAACGTGTCCTCCTGCACTGACTCTGCCAGGGTTTCCTTTCGCTGGTCCACGCACATTGATATTGTTATGAAAAGATTGAAATTCAAATATGATAATTGTGTACTTTCATAAAAATACGATTTTCTTATGCAAGTTGAATTGATAAATTTATCATCTGACTTTCAGATATAAAAGAGATTCTTGGATAGCAAAGATAACACATGGATACAATGTTGTTGCTGTTAGTGGATCACATGGTACTCATTACCCCTTTGCATGCTGTCATTTTTCTTTTGAAATTGTATGCTTAAATAACTCTTTTGCGCTAAGCCATTTTTATAGGTTTTAGTAATTTCAAGAAAAAGACCTGAAAGCCATCCATAGAATAGAGGGGATAGAAAATTTGTGTTGTAGCAGGATATGACTCACTTATGGCTACCTAGATTTAATATCCGTATTAGACAATTGCTTGACACATTATATATACATATAACACATAGACATTCGGCATACATCACACAAAGAACGCAGGTACGTAGATGGGGCTCTCACCTTATTGATTAATCAAGAAAGTAGAAAATATTTTTACCACTTAAATAGTACTCGTTTCCTTAATTCTCACTACCTATTTTATCTGTTTTCCTCTTTCTTTATTTCCTAATTTGTTCTTTACATCATACAGAGATACATCTTTTCATTAAATGAATTACATTTTCTTTTTCATTCCTTCTCATTGTTGAAATTAAGGGTGTAAGTTTCACTTTTGGCCTTGGCCCATTGCCGTTCTTATACACACCTAATAACGTGGAGAAGTCTCCAAACCACTTGGTGTGTCCTTAGAGGCACAAGCATAAGTCTAGACCCACTGTCACCTCGATCTAGACCTCTTCCGTCTAGGCTCACTCCTTGGGAAGCCAAGGGGGGTAGACCCTACTTACTATGTTAAGGTTGATTAGATGATCTAGGAGTTAATTTTAGTTCTACTTGGAAACCCAACCCAATGACAAACAACCATGCAAATGCAAATCTTTAATGACAAGCAAACCCCTTGATCTACAAGTTATACTAAGACCAGTGCCTAAAGATGGGTAAGTGGAGTCAATAAGATTTATACACCAAATTACAATTATACAAAAGTGAATGTTGCTACAAGATATTCACAATAAATAAAAGAAATTACTTTGCACTTTTAATTCAAATATGAATACTATCTACAAATTGAAATACAACATGAGATATATAGATGTACAATGAATGAACAAGTAAAAGATCATACAACCATAAATTAGATAGTGAAATGTATACACAATGGGTTAGATAGTGAAAATAATACTAGCTTTCTACAAATATCTCTAAATGAATAAAGAATGCTTATAAAGATAGAGGTGCTTTAATATGTGTAAACATCCACAATGAGAGAAAGTGACTCAAAACATAAGATTGCTTGGAAATTAGAATTGCATGAAAAGTAAATTGCTTGAAGTGTAAATTCACACAACTTGAGGAAATTGAAATAGCTTTGAGGACTTTGAAGTGCAATGTTGTGAAAGTTGTATAGGTTAATTTTAATAAGTTTTAAATCTCTCTTTGATTAGGGGGGTTAAAGTGTGATAGATACAAGCCTAGACTATGTGACTACCCCAAACCGTTATTTTCTCAACCAAAAGGAAGTGCTGGGTGCTCAATAAGAAGGGAAAACGAGGCCCTTCCCTAGCTCCACAGGTCAAATCCAAAGAATTTGGGCACTCAACAAGGGGGACACCTAGTGTTGTGAGATCATCCCTGATTTAGCACCCCAAGTATCTTCCACAAGCCTCCTTTTTGGTGGCGAAAACAATAACGTTTGGATGCCTAGTTAGTAAACTCCCGACCTTTGCCCTTTCTTGTCACCCAGGATCCACAAAGTGGCAAGGGGAGAGAATACAGGGCAGAGATAGAGCACAAATATGATTACCTTTGCAATGATTTTAAAAGTATACAAGCCTTCCGTTATTGCAAGGATGGCTTATGCCAATCTCTTTGCAAGGTGGGGCAAAGGTAAATAATTTGAAATGCTTTGTAGTTTGCTTAGAAAATTAAATTGCAACCCCACAACAATGGCACAAGTGGAGGACTAGCATGCCGTTTTGGCCAAGGTGGGTATAATTGAAAGAATTAGAATTATATGAATAATGAAAGAAAAAACAACCTCAACAATGGCACAAGTGGAGGACTAGCCTACCGTTTTGGCCAAGTTGGGTATTATGAAAGAAAACTAAAAAGACTTGGAAATAAATGAGCAACCCCACAACAATGGCACAAGTGGAGGACTAGCCTACCGTTTTGGCCAAGGTGGGTGTAAAAAGAAATGCAAGAAAATAAATCTAATTCTAGCCTTCATGATTTTGCAAGGATGGCTTAGGCCAATCTCTTTGCAAGGTGTGGGCAATATTCTCTAACTTATTACAATATCAGATTTTTGTATTAATTTGAGAGAAGGCAAACCCAAGAGACTCTCTCGGGTTGCTTACAATGATTTAGAAGGAGATGAAGGGGGATTTGATATCCCAGCTCTAGAATGCCTTTTGAAGGTCTTGGGGGCTCAAAATAGGTAGCACTTCCTCCTTGTAGTTGAAAATCTGCATTAAAATCAACAAGGTATTTCTTGCTAGAAAATTCTACAAAAACCAAAGATTTGTTAACTTTTGTTAGCCCAATGAAACATAGACTTATGTAGAGAAATCTGAAAATATAAATGAGTTTAAATGACCATTATAGAGCAAATAAGTGCCTTTGAAAGAAAGGAGAATGGTGGATACAAAGGAGGAAAGTAATGGAAACTTTGGTTGATTGAAATGAGTAAGTTTTCCACTCTAAAACCACTCCTTCTATCCTCTAGTGACCTGCATACAAGTATATCTCATGCTACACCAAATACAAGGAGGTGAGAGCATCTAAAGAAGCATACAAAATACTTTGCAAGCTTGTAAAGAAACTATCACAAAATTAATAGTAATACTACCACTAATTGCTCCCAAGCAAAATACTTTGCTTGGGTTTCCAAGTTAAGCTAGTGAATGCAAAGGGAATACAAGAAATAAATTGCACTATATCACCTCACAAGAACACCATGAAGAGCATCAAGAAGATTCCCAATGCACAAAATAGATTCTCCAAAGCTTCCTTTATTATCCACAAAATGTTGCTACAAATACTTGTAGCAAGATTTACACATGAGAACATGCGAGAGAGAGGGAAAGAATGAGAAAAGTTTTGGCATAATAGACTTGCTCCAAGAGATGATGATGAAATGAGGAGGAGAGGCCTTCTTTTATAGGTGAAGAAGAGGAGAGATCCCACTTGGATGTGCTCCAAGTGTCATCCATCAATGGGAGGAGGGTCTCTTCAAGGGGGGCACACTTTTAGGGCAAGAGAGGTGTGTGAGGGTTGAGGGGTGAGTGGGGAAGGGGGAAACCACCTTTCCCATTAATCAAAAAGGTACTTAGGGTCAAAGGGGTTTATACCCAAAGTTTTGGGGGCTCTCATGGTTTATTTTTTATTTTTCATGAGTTTGTGAGCAAGGGGGGCACCCCTCTTCTTAGGAAATGGTCACTTTGGGTTGTTGGCTTAGCAAGGAGGGGCTTTCTAAGTTGAAAATCATTTTCCCAACTTAGGACATACATTTGGGATCCTTTTCCCACTCTCTCTCATGATCTTAGTGACTTTTACAAAATTTGGCTATTTTAATTAAGCCAATTACATGTTGATTTTTGACTGACTTGGACTCCTAATGGACAATGGCCTAGCAAAACTTGTCCAAATGAGTTGAGACTTGGTCCATGAGTGTAGGGTTTCATGAACCATTTGATTTGAGTACTCATAACCCCATACAAAATCCCCAAGGACCACTTTTTTACATTTTACACCAAAAATAATTAAAAATTGCAAGTTTGCGGGAATTTTAATTATTTAAAAATTCCTATCAAAACTTAACGGAATTCCACAAGACTCTAGGAAATGTCTAGCATGGTCATTTACAACACTCCTAGACCTTAGTTACCCCTTGGGCTCGATCATTAGAACTCCTTTCACCACTTTGGAGAATTATTATGAGTGAAAAACTCAAGGATAATTAAAATTGCAGTTAAGCAAGGTTAATTACCCGAGGAAAAAAAACACTCAATGAAAGGACTTACCTAATGACAAAGTCCTAGGTAACTAGACAAAAATTGACTCATGCTAGCATATTACAATATTATCCTACGCAGGGGACCGGAAATTCCGGTTACATAGAAAAGCGTGCTGGGGGAAAAATTTGCCTTGTTGAGAAAAAATCTTCAAAAATGGTTGTACCACTAGGTACATATCTTCATGGAACATGGAGTTGACCCCTAGTCGAAATAGGTGGTCAACATGGCCTACCTTAATTTTTTTAACCAAGGAAATCTTTGCAAGAAAACCCAAGGGATGCTTTCCCACATTCATGGATGGTATCCCTAGTAAACCTGTGGATGTAGACAAGTGTGCCTAACCTAGGGGGATTTGAACTGGGATGAGCATGCGAGGTTCTTGTGGATCCAGATATGTAGGAGTGCCTCCCTACCTTAAGAAATCTACATTGCAATTTGCTATTTCCTTGTAGCCTCATCACACTTTGCATTTCATAGGGAGTTTGAGGGGGACCATTTCCTCTATACATTTAAGTGGAGATTTCCCACTACTCTGCTCTTGACGAGGTTATTCTTTTTGGGGATTTCAATCTTTGTACTAGGAACTCACAAGGTTGTTACTTGATAGATACGAGGATGCACTTTGCCTTCAGGAGATAGACTCGTAGACCATGGGGCTTGATAGGACTTTCGATGATGGGATCGGGCCACTTATAGTCAATGAGGCACCTTCTACAACTTGGGGAATCCCATGGTCTGTTGCTCCTAAGCAATCTGCCTTGCTACCTTGGTTTAGAGGGTTTCACATGCTTACCCCACATTGGTGGAGCCGGTGTGGTGGATTATGTCCTGGCCAACTAGGTCCTACTCCCACAAATCCGACACTTCTTTGTCTCCCCTTTTCCATTTCCACCTCCTTCCCAATCGCCCCCCTTCTTGCTCCCCCTACACCACCATTTTCTTTGATAGGGAGTATGTTGATGCTTACACCACCCGTCTTCGGGATTTTCTCCCCCCTTCACCAATTTCTCGTCACTAGACACAACCACAACCAGATTCGAGATTCTCTCTAGGGCCCTATGGAAGCTAGTCCTCGATTCATACCCCCATTCCATTCGGCAACACATCCACACCCCTACCCCTAGTTTTTGCCCCATGAATCACTGGTTTGACGAAGAATGCAAACTTTTCCACAAACACCCCTGTTTCTCCTTCTTTTGGTAATATCTCTAATGGATATCTTCAACAACATGTGTTTCTAATGGTTTTTGTGCCCTAACAAGAGAATTTGATCCGTTTG
>JZKD02S0995600.1:143980-155526 GCA_000966675.3 Picea glauca
TGTTTGTTATTTTCCGGGTCCCTCTTGTTTCTTACTGAGAGGATTTTTATTGCCTTCTCGGGGATCCCTGGGCGAAGCATCTCGAGGTTTTATTTCTAGGCTTTTATCTTTTACCGACTGCTTTTACCTTCTGAGCCTTTAGCCCCTTCTTCCCACGAGATAAGGTGCAATCCTACAAACAGGTCAACCCAATGTTCGGACAAGGGGAATGGGATAAATGAGCGGGAGATAAGATGAAACARTGGTGCTATGATGGGAGCRGACGATGGCTTTTCAAAAATCCCCCCAGTGGCAAACCAAGACCTATGGGCACAGGCTTGCTAGGGCACCCTGTCAATCTCCCCAAGCATGGTCAAGTGGGCTAATGTAAGATCGAAGCAGTTGTTAGAGATAAAGGGAATCAGATGCATATATTTAAAGGTTTCAATGATCAAAAGTGACACATACCATGATATCTGGACCAATTACCTCATGGAGCAAGAACCTCTTTTGATACAAGACCAAGCCGATGGTGATGGATGCTGCTGCTGCTGACAAGACAAAGCTGATGGAAGGAGAAAAGGATGGGCCCTCCAGGGCCATGCTCAGGTCAATCTTGCCCTCGGTACTCCATGTCTAGGACCTGTGGGCCTCAAGACATAATCTCCTTAGTTATCCCTAGGCTAGGGGGTAACATCTGGCCCCAACTCAGGGACATGTGCTCACCGTAGAGTGCATGAGAACCTCAACATCTCTGGCATAACTTGTGACCTGCTTGATCTCAACATAAAACTATTAGTAATCATTTGGGGTGGTGATATCATCCCCGACTCATATATATATATAATACAAAAAATGAAAGCAAGCATATGTACAAATGGAAATACAAACTACTCTAGCATGAAATGCAAATGGTATATACAATGAATGCAAATGCCTACCTACTTACCTCTGAAGTCAAGTCTCTGCCCCCTGATGGGGTTTGAGGAGGTGTCCGCTAACTGGTAATGGGCACCTTCTTCCTTCCAATGTAGACAAATAGTATGCATCATTGACTGACTTTCTTCCAACTGTGAAGGGTCCAACCAAAACTGTGCATTTCCCTTGACATTAGTAGGCTCTTCTTTCTTTGTGTCCCACATCCAGACTGTGTCTCCCTCTTTGTAATCTTTGGTTCTGAACTTGGTTGTTTCTTGAACAACTTTGCTGTACTGTGTAGAGGGAGGAGGGTGGGATTCTACTGTGAAAACTTCTTGTTGGGATGGCTAGATCAATACGCTATCTTCTCCTTTCTTTAACAACCTGACAACCCCAACTTCCTTGTCTTTATACTTATTCAGGAGTTGCTAATAATCTTCCTTCTTCGGCCATTGTATCTGATCAAAATCTTCCTTTGTAGCAAAAGACGTATCATCCAGAGAAAATTCAGGAAGACTTTCTATGATTGGCTCATGTGCTTCGTTAGTCTTGAAGTGGTCACTAATTTCTCGCACATGGATTTTGGTCATTGGCACATTCAGGAGACTTCTCATTGCTCCATCGTTCATAGGCACATTGATATAAGTGAAGTCCATCTTTAGAGTGCCTTCCAACATTGCAGCAAATTTCCTGGACAACAACATCCCCCACACATCTGGTGCATCTACTACTACAATGTCCATATGGATCGTTCTCTCAGGGTATCTTCCAAGGCATACTTTCACATTTTCAATTACCCCATGTGTGGGTATTGCTCTAGACTCAAAGCCACACACATTCCTGTAAGGCTGTGTGACTTTTAGGCCCAATTGTTGCATGACCTTTACAGACATCATGTTGGCACCTACCCCTGAATCTAGCACACAATTGTTAAGGCATTTGTTATTTATCAATAAGGTCATGAAGAAAGGTGGGTGTTCATCATACTGGACCCTAAAGTGATCATCTTGTAGCATAATAAGAGGGTCCATTGGTCCATCTGATCCTTCGAAGAAATTATGAAATCTTTCTTTGACGGATGGTACCTTGATGACTTCTCTCAAGGGGATGGTCACATGCATCTTGGCTAATGCCCCTTCAAAGTCAAAGTTTAAGTCCACTCTTTTAGTCTTGGGAAGATTCTTGGGAAGGAGAATGTTCATGGGTGGAGGCCTCATTTGGGATAGTGCAGGACCAATAGAGAGGGGTTGGTTCAAATTTTTTTGTCTAGTATACACTTGGAATTCTTGCTTTTTCAACTTTTCTCTTGATTCTTGGTCCAGGTTATTTATCACCTCCATCCTAGCCTTCCTGGCTGCTTTCTTTATGCCCTCTTGATGTTCCTCAGGGGAGATATAAAGGCAGATTTGAGGGTCCTCTATGGTATGGTCCATTATGTTCACTTGGTCATGGCCTCCATTGTTGTAAGGGAATTCATGTTCCCAGTGTGACTCACTGCATTGCAGGCACCGAGGGTTTTCATCCACCACATTTGCAGGGGCTAAAGTATTTGGAACCTCTTGATCGTTCTTTGGTCTAAAAACTTGGTTCCCTTTCTGGAATTGACCCTTGCATGGAATCCTAGGGGCTTGTTGCTGAGTCCTTTCTAGGTTGACAATCCTATTCATCATTAGTTCTTGGGTATTTACCATGCCATCTACAGTTAGTTGCAACTTTGCCAAGCTAGCACTAATGTCTGAAGTAGGTTCAACATTGTGGACTATCTTAGGTCTAGTGTCCATTCTGACTCTTGGGGCTGAGAAAGGTTCAACTTTGGATGATAAAAGGTTGTCTTCGATCCTTGTGGCCACCTCTTGGGCTTCTCGGATCGTTTGAGGGTTTTTATCTCTGAGATACCCTAGTTGACCAGTAAAGGCTTTGGTATAAATGAATAAAAGGAAACTAGGAGAAGGATGATGACTCACAGGGATTTTTTGCAACAGGGTTTCAAACTTGCTGTGGAATTCTCTAATGGTCTCATTCTCTTGTTTCACAAGGTTATTCAGCCTTATCAACAACATATTGGGGTCTTCCTTGATACTCCATCGTTTGAGGAAAACTTCTTCTAACTTATCCATGGTTTTAATACCGCCATCAGGAATACTATTGTACCAGTGCCTTGCGCCATCATGGAGGGTAGCAGAGAACGATTTCATAGCCAAATCTTCAGCATCATCACTAATGGGGTGAAGCTAGAAGAATGCCCCAAAATTGCTCATGTGATCCTTGACACTGATTACATCATTCTCGGTGAATTTAGGCAACCATTTTTCTTACTTTGGGGGCATTTGCCTAGGGTAGCCCGGTATAGCAGTCATGTCTAGTGGTTTGAAATTATTGGATGACCATTGTCTCTAATTATTGGCTTGGTTTGGAATAACGGTTTGAGTTCCTGTGCTAGACATTGTGTTTAAGGGAAGGTTGCCTCCGAAAAGTAATTTTACTACATGAGAGTTTCGAGGAGGCTTTCTTCTAAAGGATTGGGGAGGATTGGTGTACCTCCTTGTGGATTGTGGAGTCGCCAGATAATTTTCTTGAAATTATCAAAGGAACAAGGGAATAGTCTCCAGGTAAGCTTGAAAGAATAGTTCTCTGGAAAAAGGCTTACCGAAAAAAGTGTCGTTTGAGGAATATTGACTCAGTTTTCCCCAACAACGACGCCAAAATGTTATCGCGCAATTTGTACTTTGATAGAAGGAAAGGTAAAAGGAAAGCGAATTGGCGTAATTTGAGGTTATCCTATCATTGTCACCTCAATAGGATTCCTCTTTCTATTTAGGGTTGTAGGCCCAGGGGAGACGTCCCCGATGACCTGGGGTTTGAGAAGGCAAGGTCAAAATGGCTAATAAAAGATCCCCTCTCACAAGTCACCACCGATCAGAAAATCCCGGTTTTATAACCAATGAAATAATAATATATCAAGGTGTACCTGCCCGAAACAAAGCAACAAGAAACTATATATATGTGCAAGTACACTTGATGGTTAACACTTCATAAAATCATAGACTTTCTCAATAAAACCAATTGGATGATAATGATGAAGTAAACAGAAAATTATAACAACAATATTTATAAGGCAATACTTCACAATGAGTGCCTTGAAACAACTTTAAAATGACTAAGAATAATCAACCATTAACATCATAATACTAGCATTTATTAGAAGCAATCAAGACAATGCAATAATCAACCCTTTCAATTGCTTTTAGAAGCTTTTAATGCTGCAATGTATGGCTGTAACTTACTTTAGTAACAACAACAATAATGTTAGTAGGTTAGGCTATTCTAGTAGTAGAAATGGTTAGTAGGAAGCTCAAGGTATAGGTTTTGATGGTTGTTTTGATCAATCACTCAGTAAGAAGTCTTAGACTAGTGCCTTTAGGGTAAATGGATTCAATAATATGGCAGCAAATGTTGGAGGAAAATGATGATAATAGGAGAGTCAAAGACAAGAGAGATTGATAGTTATAGTGTTGGTAACCCAAGGCTCCAAATACCAAACCCTAGGGGAAACTAGCTACTAAGGTGTAGGTAACCCTAGGCCTTAGTATAATTTCCTCCCTTTTTAACTCAAAGATGAAGCAAAAACGGCTAAGATGAAACAAATATAACTAGGGTGTTGCAATGGCAAGGCCCTAGCAAATGCTTCAAGAAAATCGGCGTCTTGACAAGATCTAGTAGGTGAAGGATTTTAAAGCTAGGACAATAACATGTGGTAGTCTTCCTAGGGTTTTAAGCAAACAATTTCATAATCTTAATGTAAATGCAAGATAAACATGACTATAACCATTCAATGAAGAAGAATTGCAGAAATTTCACTTACATTCATCAAGAATCATCAAGCATAAACCCTAGTTGAACACTTCCACCAAGAAAATTGCCAAAATAGTCCAAGATTAGCCTTCTCCAACAAGTGCGCATTAAATTTCAGTCATAAAACCCTCAGTAGGGCGCAAATTTCAGACCTCACCAAGTGTGAGTGAAAGATGATGAAAAATAAGAGTGATTTTCCCCTTATTTATACAATTACAATGACCAGAATTAGGTCAAAAAGGTCAACATGGCGTATTACACATAATATCCAGTTTTTACATTAAATGTCATAATTAAACCCTAAAACAAGTTGTAAAGGTGACGTCATGCCCTTTTAGGGCGACATTAGGCTCTTTTTGGGCAACGTTGGCCTCTTGGAGCAAAATGTTAGGCCTCCTTGGGCTTCAGGATCTTGCCACACGTGCCACTTGGCACACAACTGCCTCGAAAACATCCAAAACTCTGGGTGATGTCATGGGCCTTCCAAGGCCTACATCATGGTGAAAAGGGAAAAACCCCTTGGGTCTAGGCCTACCARGCTGTCCCTGGTGAAACGACCTYCTTTGTCTCTAGTGCAATCCCCTGATCTATCTCTGCCCCTAGCTGGGGCCTCAACATCCATCTGGTGGGMTTTTAGCCCTATGGAGGTTCGAACTAATCATCTCCYGATATGTACCTATCCATCGGGTGTGGCCCTGCAACATCAACAAATACGCCCTCCATGGGCTCATAAGTCACAAGGATCATAGCAATGTCAATCACATCTAATCATCAAGTTATTTAAACATGTGAATGAAACCCCTTTTACCCTGACAAGTGCTCAAAGACGTTATGCTATTCTACAAGCCATGTTTGGAGGGGATGCTAGGATGTCCTATTGGGCCAGTGCTCATTGGATGTGGGATGTTCCTGGGTAAAGACAAAATCCAGGCCATGTGAGTGGATGAGGTGGTAAAGGGATGCCTGGGCAATGGGTGCAGTGATATCAGGGAAATGTATGGCTTACCTGTGGGTGCCTCTGAATAGGGTGAGCTGCACCTTGTCATGGATGCAAATGTTTCCAAGCCCATTCATGTCTTTTATCTTCTATTCTTATTKCTTTTTCTTTCAAGAGACTAATTGGGGGACATTGCCCGGGCGTGGTGACTAGTGGTGGCAATGTTACCCACAAGCATTTCACAGAAATGAAAAGGCTGGCTCGTGATGAGACCCCCTTTCTCTTGGCTATGCCATCAAGAGCCACTACCCTGGCGTGGTGACCAACTGAATGGTAGTGTCATACCACTACATGCCCATGGACCCAATATGCTGGCTCGTGATGAGACCCCCTATCCTCCAATTAGGTCCTGATTTATTATTTTTATGGGTCCCTCTGTTTCTTGCTGAGAAGCCTTTTATTGCTTTCTCGGGGATCCCTGGGCGAAGCATCTCAAGGTTTCATTCTTTTGGATTTTATCTTTTGCCAACTACTTTTACCCTCTGGGCCTTTAGCCCCTTCTTCCCACAAGGTAAGGTACAACCCTTTGATATTTGGCCAACCCAATGTCCGGACCAGTGTATGGGATGGATGAGCGAGAAAAAGATGGAAAGTGGTAAGTATGGTGGGAACAAACAATGACCTTTTATGAATCCCCCCAGTGGCATCTCAAATCCTATGGGAACCGACTTACTATGCATCCTGTCATTCCTCCCAGGTGTGGTCAAGTGGAAAGGCATAAGGTCCAAGCACACGTTAGAAGCAAAAAGAATTAAATGCACATATTCAAATGTTTTGAGATTCAGAGTGACACATACCATGATACCCAGACTCATTACCTCATGGAGCAAGATCCATTTCTGCTATAGGACCAGGCCGATGTGATGGCTGTTGTTGCTGCTGACAAAGTGGAGGTGCTGAAGAATAAAAGGATGGGCTCTCCTCAAGTCGATCTGGCTCTCGGTACTCCATGTCTAGGACTTGTGGGCCTCGAGACATAATCTCCTTAGTTATGCCTAGGCTAGGGGATAACAACCCCTTCTTACCACAAGGCAAGGTACATCCCTTCCTAGTGTGGCCAATCCCAATGCCCGAATAAAGGTAGGGGAAGATGAGATGAAAAATGATGGAAAGTGGTAAATATGGAGGGAACGAACGATGACCTTTCACAAACCCACCCAGTGGCAACCTATCCTAAAGGGAGATCAACTTACTAGGGCATCATGTCACCCTTCCAAGTATGAACAAGTTCAAGAGCATAATTTCCAAGCAAACGTTATGAAATGAAGGAGAATTCAATGCAACATATTCAAGTGCTTGAAGAATTACAGTGACACATACCATGATACCCGGACTCATTACCTCATGGAGCAAGACTTACTTCTATTTCAAGACCAGGCTGGTGGGATGGATATTGCTACTGCTAATAAATGGGCTGCACTGAAGAAAATGGGGCCCTCCGGAGCCATGCTCAAGTCATCCGGCTCTCGGTACTCGATGTCTAGGACCTGTGGGCCTTGAGACGCGATCTCCTTAGTTATCCCTAGGGTAGGGGATAACAATGACTACGGTCACTATGCTTCATAGTGTCCACACTGGAAGAAGGCAGTAGGCATCAACAACAAAGGTTGATGAGGTTATTGATAGGTTTCAAAGGGAGATCTTGTTGGTTTTTGCCCTTTCAGGTGCAATTTCCAGCAGGAGGACTTGGTTGGTGGATAGCAGAGCATCTTGTCATATGAAAGGTGCACGAGAGTTATTTGATAGCTTCACTTAGACTGGTTCGGACTTGTGTGTCAAGATTGGTATGGGAACCATGCATGCAATATGAGGATCTGGTACAGTATCGTTCAGGCTAGTGTCAAGAGAAGTGCTGAGGGTGTCAAACGTGTTGTGGGTGCCAGAACTTAGGAGTGTTCTCTCAGTCTTGAAGATTGAGAAGAAGGGCTACCATATATTGTTTTGAGATGGATAGGTGTTGTTTGTGCCTAGACGATCTAGCTTTAGATCAACGGTGGCTCTTGGAGTTAGGGAGGGCAACCTATATAGGCCGAGGGGCCAACCGATGAGAGCTGTGACCAGCAGTAGCAGAGAGGCAGATGAGGAGGAGTAGGTAGCTCTACCAGTGGTGAGACAAGCAGCCCCACTAGCTGTACCGGCTCAAAGGGAGCCAAAGTTCATAGGAAGACAACCCTCAGGATCTAGTAGGGAGGAGCAACCTCCCAAGACTATTCAAAGGAAGTTGGACATCAGGGGGAGTCAGCAGGCTCAGAGGGAGCATCATTCATTTAGAGGGAGTCCACCTTCAGGTACAAGTGGAAGAGAGGAGTCTTCCAAACATGTGTCATGGGTTGAGGAGGCTAGACATGAGGCTTTGAAGTAGGAGGCTTCTAAGAGCAGTGTATACTCCTTGAAGGACCCATTTGTGACAACAAGATTTGCCTCAATGACAGAGGGAGTAGCCAGTAAGGAGGACTGGACAACAAGATTTGCTTCAGTGACCGAGGATGCAACCAGTTAGGAGGATTGGAGAGGAGGGTTTGCTTCGGTGACAGAGGGAGCAACCAATCAGGAGGATTGGAGTACAACTGTGGTAACATATGTAGTGTGGGAGACAGAAGTACATCTTGACATTGGAGGATGAAAAACTCCCTTGCTAAGAGGGAGTGTTGATTTTGTAGCTTCTAGAGGTATTCCCACAAGAGGCCGAGGTGTCATGCATGCAAAAATCTTCGTTGGCACCAGATCAACCTTTCGTTTCAGTGAAATCAGCCTCGGAATGAGTCTAGGGCCTCATGGGCAAGTTGATGGGCTTTGTGGGCTTGTGTTGGGGTTTCACACCCACAAAGAGGAATAAAATATTCTAATTAATTATTGAGTTTAGAAGGGGTTGCTAAACTCACCCTGTTGACCACCTATTTCAACTAGGGGGTCAAATCCATGTTGGATAAGCTTCTTCCCTTCCTAAGTGCGCCCCCCTTGTCTAATTTGATGTTGGATAAAGTAAAAAAAAGTGCCAATTCACACCCCACTCAAGTACCAAAACCCTAAGAAGTGTGCCCCCCTCCTTGAGATGCTTAATATCTCTTAAAGATTGACACTTGGAAAGCATCGAAGAGGGGTAGCTCTTGCTTCCCAAGTATAAATAAAGGCCCTCCCCTCCTCATTTCTCATCTATTCTTTGCCTACTATTATTATGGTCAAATTTCTCCCATCTCTCCTATTCTCTTCTCTTTCTCTTTCTTGCTCTAGTTTTTGGTGAGAAGCTTGTTGCAAGTATTTGCAACAATCTTTTCCATTATCAATAAAAGAAAGCTTTGGAGGCAAATGGTGTGTTAAGAGTCTTCTTGGTGCATCAAATATTGGAGGTGATATTGCTTGGTTTTCCATTTGTGTATGCATTTTTTCAGGTTTAGAGTAGAGATCCCAGGCAAAGTACTTTGCCTGGGTAGATTTGCAATAGTATTGTTGTAGATCTAAGTGAGTAGTTTATAGGTTTACAAAGTATTTTGTATTTCCTTGTAGATCTACTCACCCTTTGCTCTATTTTTGTAGTTTGCTCACAAATATTCGTAGGTCACTTCAAGGGTTTGAAAGACTTGTTTCAGATTTGGAAACTTGCCTTCCTCATCCATTTTAAGCCTCTAAATTTTCTGCATTTAATTTTTGTACATTTCCATTGAGTTTTTGAGCATTCTAACCCTTAAAGTAGGTCATTTCAAATACTTTTTTTCTGCAGAATTTTTCTGTTGTAACTAACAGAATATTTTTGAGTTTTTGTCACTTTTTCCAGCATTTCCAGAAAGCTTTTGCTTGCTGGTTTTTTGCAGGTTGGTGACATAAAGAGGGATCTACAGCCCATTTGGGGCATCTACAAGTCAAAGATCAACCTCCCAAGTTGGGGTAACTATTACCCACTTCTTTTTTTCCCCTACTCATTGTAACAAGCCCAAACAGAGTCTCTTGGGCTTGCACTTCTGTAAGTTTTGTAAATTTCTGCAATTTCTATTTCTTAGTTTGCCTACACCTAGCATAGAGTTTGGCCAAGCCAACCATGCTAAATCGTATGGCTAGATTTTATAGTTTATTTTCAACATTTGTATTTACTTTCTTGTTTGCCCCATTTGTCCTTAAGACAAGGTTGTGTGGCTAGGATCCATTTCATTTCCAAGTTATTCATTCACCCACTTGTGCACAAAACTGGAAGGCTTTATCCTCCACCTTGTGCACTTGTTGTGGTTGCAAGTAGTTTATATTTGCTTTCAAGTATTTGTTCATTCTTTATTTGTTTGCCTACACCTAGCATAGTGTTTGGCCAAGCCAAACATGCTAAATCGTAAGGCTAGGTAAATAGTTGATGATTATCTCGCTTCTATTGTTCATGTTCATTGATTATCTTTAGATCTTAGAAGTTTATCATCTCTATTTGCTTAATCCCATGGAGGCATAGTAATTTACTTGTGTATTCTTTCAAACATTTCATTTCCTTTCAAGTATTTGCTTTGCTTTCAAGTTCAACCATTTTCTTTCCTTCAAACAATCTAATCTTTCTTTCAAGTTATTGCAAGTTATTTTACTTTCAAGTACTCTTACTTTCATGCAATATACTTTCAAGTACTTTCTTTTTCTTGCAATTTACTTTTGTCAAGCACTTGTACATTCAAGCATCTTTACTGTCTTGTAATTTACTTTTCAAGCATTCAACTTAACTTAATTAATCTTTAAGGTTTAATCGATCTTAGATCCTTAGGGGCTCCAATTAAACTAGTTTAATTAGAACACCTATCACTGTCCAAACTTTGCCATCAAAAAGGGATCTTGTGGAGGCGACATGGGGTGCTAGAACAAGGATGGTCTCACGGCACTGGGTGTCCCCCTTGTTGAGCACCCTTGTTTCCTGGATTGACCTGTGGAGCTAGGGTAAGGCCTTGTTTGCCTTACTTATTGAGCACCCAACAGTCTTTTTGGTATAAGCGGGGAGAGTTTTAGGGAAGTCACATAGTTTAGGATTCACACTTCACTTAATCAACCTTAATCCTAAAATTTATCCACAATTAACCTTGGCTTAACTTCATAATCTATTTTTATGGTTCATGCTCTCTAATTCATGCAAGCATTTCAATTTCAAGTTATTTTCATGCATCTTTATTGAGCACTTGTAGATGGTTGACTAGTGAACTTGGAAGTTGCGCATCTCTTTCCCATGGAGGATTTATTTCATGCTTTATCTTTGTCCCTTGAAGTTGCACACTAGCCCTTGGAGGCTCTTTTAATTGGTATTTCATCTATCTTTGGGTTTTGTATTGGAGCCATTGCATAACCCCTTGAAGTTGTGCATCTTGTGGACGTATTTCATTGTTTGGGTTTGTTGAATTGTTGTGCTATGGTGAATGCCATCTTGAGTCATCTTTTCCTTCCCTGCAGAATCAAATCAAGTTAGTTCATTATTGCTTCAAGTTAGATTTAATTAGTGCTTGTTCCTTTCTTTGTTCATAGTTGTATATTGTTGTATCTTTTAGTTATTCTTTGCTTTCCAACTTTTGTAGATAGTTGTTTATTTCATTGTATCTAATCCAATTGTAGAAGTTTGATAAAGTAGTTCTTTTGTATCTAGTTGTAAACCTTGTAAAGTTTTGCTTTCTAATCTTTTGTTGCAACTCTAGTTGACCCCTTGCCCAACCTTAGGCACTAATCTTAGTTGACTTAGGGAAAGGGCTGCATTTCATTGAAAGTATTGTACTTGCATGGTTTGCCTCTCATATAGGCTAGATTTCCCCAAGCTTTAACAATTAAAATTAACTCCTAGAATTAATCTCTTTAA
>JZKD02S0995600.1:161811-173110 GCA_000966675.3 Picea glauca
GTCCTAATGCGCCTTACTCTAGCGCATCTCCATCTACCTTCAGATTGCAAGTTGGAGCACTTTGAAATTTTTGGGTTCGTCATTGCTTGCCGCTGCTACCGGAGGTATGTACTTGTATATGTTTAAACTGTATCACTATCTTGAGTGTGTTTGCAGGAGAAGGGATCTTCTGTCTAAGAAAAAATTGAAGGTCCAGAGGGATCTCAGATCCAACGCATTTAGAGGAACAACGCACTCCAGGTTTGATTGTTTTGATATGCCTCTAGCTGTTATGGCATTATTGTGATCTTATGAACATCTAGTTGTATTTGATCTATTGAAGTTATGATTATCATACTAACCTTTGGTCAAAGTTAAAGTTATAAGTGTTGATGTTTTGGTTGCCGCGGGAGGATCTTTCCCTCCTAGATGACCTTTCTTAGATATAGAGAAGATTCCAAAAGCAAGAGATCCATTGGACAGATACCCTAAAAGAGAGGTCGGCCTAGAAGAATAAAGTATAATGAAAAGACACCTTCCCAAAAGAGAAGTCAGCCCAACTAGAAGGACATCAAGACTTTAAATAAGGAGGTGCCTTAGCTCATTTGTTCACTCACTCACACTCTCCCAGCTACACAGAAGCAAGGCACAAGTTTGGAGGAGGTGACGCAGTAGCTGCAACTGCACAGTTATTCTTGCTCAGTCTTTTTGGTATCTCTCTCTTGTACGCTACTCCTTGAGGAGGTGCGCTACCTTTGTATGGTGTTGCTGTTGCAGCTGGGGTGGTATTTCTGGTTAAGCTAGCACTTGTGCTATGGTTTATCTGATTGGACTTTCTTTGTGAACGAAATCTATCTAAGAAAGTTTGTTGGGTTTTTCCCCCATTTGGGGTTTTCCCAGGATAAATCTCTTGTGTTCTTTTCTGTCTCTTGTATATGTTGCTATTGCTCAATACATGATATATATATGTTAATGGTAACAAAGTAAAAGAACACTAGTAACACTAATTCCTTGTAAATAAGGAAAATCCAACATGGTATCAGAGCTGGTTACCTTCATAACAGTTTGACCACTGGAAGGAAGATCGCTACAACGACACCTTGCAACACCTTGCAGCTGCAATACTTTATCAAGCTCGTTGTGCAATATCCCAAGGACGTTGGGAATAATTCCTTCACAGAGCAGTGTGCCCTAACCTAGTGCACCCCCTGAAACCCTCAGCGTGCAGTTTGGTGAAATTTGAAAAATCGAGGTTTTTCAGTGCTAGGGTTTCTACCGGCAAAAATGTCAACCAGTATGAGAGTTGAGGATAGATTGGATGGAGCAGATAACTTCAGATCTTGGAAGCATAGAATACAACTCATTCTAGAAGAGAATGAATTATTGGATCATGTCAAAAAGATGCTTCCAGAACCCAAAGACGAAGAAACAAAGGCAAAGTTCAAGAAGAATGAGGTCAAGGCCAAGAGGATCTTTACAGACTCAATCAAGGATCACCTGATACCCAATGTATTAGAACTAAAGACTGCAAAGGAAATGTTTGATGCCCTAACCAGACCTTATGAAAGCAAGAACACCAGTCAGAAGATTACCCTAAGACATCAACTTATAAATGTGACTATGAACAAGTCAGAGACGATAGCCAACTTCTTTACAAGGATCTCACAGATCAAACACCAATTAGCAGCCATTGGAGATCCAGTCGAAGATGTTGAACTAGTAACCACTACGCTAAATGGTTTCCCTCCCTCTTGGGACCCGTTTGTCCAAGGAATTTGTGCAAGAAGGAAGTTACCCAAGTTTGACAAGTTATGGGTAGATTGCTCTCAAGAGGAATCTAGATTGATGTCCAAGAAACAAAAGGTAGATGATGAAGAAAACCAAGCATTTGCAACACAAGTGAAGAAGAGAAAGGAAAGAGAAGAAGGCAGTCCAAGGAGGTCTAAGAAGCCACGTCGTAAGAGGGAGGTGTCAAAAGTTCAATGTTGCAATTGCAGGAAGATGGGACAGTATGCCGCACAATATCCTCACAAACATGAGAAGGAAAAGAAGAAGAAGCACCATGCACATGCAACTGATACTAAAGAACACAAACCCAAAGATGAAGAATTTGTATTCATTTCAACACTCACCGGAACGATCACTCAAGGAAGCGATACTTAGCTCATAGATAGCAATGCTTCCAAGCATATGACCAGATTCAAAAACTCTCTATCAAAATTAACAGAAAAGGATTCTTCACTTCAAGTGGTGCTTGGAGACGATTCCAAGCATGCAATCAAAGGCATTGGAGAAGCCTCCTTAGAATTTGATTCAGGTAACCCTCTTTCAATTAAAGATATATTATTTGTACAAAGCTTAAAGAAGAATCTTCTATCTATTTAGCTTTAGAAGATAAAGGATTTACGGTAGCTTTTGTGGATGGCCAAGTCCTTCTATGGCCCAAGAACTCAAACATAAATAAAGCCACTGTGATTGGTGTTCGAGAAGGAGGACTGTATAAGTTGAAGGGACACCAAGAACAAGCCCTTATACACAATAGTGTTAGTTCCAGTGAACTATGGCACCAAAGGCTTGCTCACTTGAACTATAGAGCATTACTAGTTTTGAGCAAAATGGTTACAGGTCTACCAGAAATCCAGATAGACCATGACTGAGTATGCAAAGGTTGTGCACTTGGCAAGAATGTCAAGGGAAGCTTTACAAGCAGTGATAGCAGATCCAAAGGTATTTTGGACATCATACACTTTGATGTATGCAGACAAATGATGGTGCCATCACTTGGAAACTTTGTATACTATGTGTTGTTCATAGACAACTATTCCAGGAAGACATGGATCTACTTCTTGAAAGCAAAAGATGAAGTCTTTAACAAGTTTCAAGAGTTCAAGGCTTTAGTTGCGAATCTCTATGAGAGGAAGATTAAAGTTTTGAGATCTGACAATGGAGGTGAGTACACCTCAAAGGAGTTTAAAGACTTTTGCCAAGAAGCAGGGATTAAGAGGGAGCTTACAAATCGCTACAACCCCCAACAAAATGGGGTTGCAGAAAGAAAGAATAGATCCATCATAGAAGCAGCAAAAGCGAATACATGACCAAGGCCTACCCATGCACTTATGGGTAGAAGCATCCAGTACGACTGTATACGTGCAGAACATAAGCCCTCATAATATATTGGGGAACAAGACACCTGAAGAGGTGTTCATCGGAAAGAAGCCAGAAGTCAGTCACTTGAGGATTTTTGGTTGTCCAGTGTTTATACATGTTCCCAAGGAAAAGAGAACGAAATTGGAACCTTTAGGAAAGAAGGGCACATTCGTTGGATACAATGAGACTTCGAAGGCCTATAGAATTTACATTCCAGGGCAGAGATAGATCGAGATCAGCCAAGATGTAACATTTGACGAAGATGAAGCCTTTAGAAGATCAAGGGAATCTCACATGGATGAGGACCAAATAGAGCAAGAGGCTCCCAAAGAAGCAGTCATGGTAGACTCTACACCTGAAGAAACCATCCCAAAAGTCCAAAATGATATGGTAGAGTCAGAAAGACATGTAGATCTACCTGAAGAAGCCGTGGCTACCAGGAGGAGACTAGCTTGGCTTCGGAACACCTTGCAGCAAGCTAAAGGACATGCAACTCCCAAAGGCTCTTTTAGAGAAAGAAAGAGACCACATAAGTTTTCCAGCTATGTGGCACTGATTAACAACATCATTGATTCAAAACCTTCCACTTTTGAAGAAGCTACTAAGAAGCCAGAATGGAAGGATGCCATGATGGAGGAATATCAGTCCATAATGAAGAATGATGTATGGGAGGTCATTCCGAGATCAGAAGGGAAGTCCATTGTGACTTCCAAATGGATCTACAAGTTGCAAACGACAACATAGAGATGTACAAGGCAAGGTTTGTAGCTAGAGGGTTCTCCCAGAAAGTGGGAGAAGACTATGACAAAACCTTTGCTCCTATAGCAAAATAAACTTCCATTAGATCAATCATTGCGATTGCTTCCACAATGGAATGGAAATTACACCAGATGGACGTCAAGATTGTTTTCTTGAATGGTGTAATAGAGGAAGAAGTGTACATAGAACAACCACAAGGCTTCGTGATCCATGGAAAGGAGTCCCATGTGTGCAGTCTGAAGAAGGCCTTGTACGAGATGAAGCAAGCACCCAGGGCGTGGTATGCCATAATAGATGGATATTTGATGAGCTTGGGATTTACCAAGAGTAAGGCAGATACTAACCTTTACTATAAGGTTGAGGATGGATGCCCATTGATCTTGATTCTATATGTACATGACTTGTTTCTAACAGGGGACGAGAAGCTCATTGATGGGTGTAAGAGGGAGTTTGCTTCAGAGTTCGAGATGAAGGATCTAGGTTTGATGCATTACTTTTTGGGATTAGAGGTATGGCAAAGATCAAATGAGATTTTCCTTAACCAAGGAAAATATACTGTTGAGATACTGAAGAAATTTAGGATGATAGACTGCAAGTCCATGACCACACCTATGACGATAAATCTAAATCTCCCGAGTGACAAATCTTCAGATTTGGTGGATCCCACGATGTACAGACAGTTGATTGGATCCTTGATGTACATGGTTAACACCAGGCCAGACATATGCTTTGCAGTGAATACCTTCAGTCAACACATGGTTGAACCTAGATAGGTACATTGGATGGCAGCAAAGCATATGTTGAGGTACCTTCATGGTATGGTTGGATATGGATTGAGATATGTCTCTGGTGAAGATGTGAAGCTGTAGGGATATACAGATTCTGACTGGGCAAGGAGTGTAGTGGATTGGAAGAGTACTTCCAGATGCTGTTTTAGTCTGGGATTAGGCATGATCTCATGGTTGAGCAGGAAGCAGACATCAGTGGCACTCAGTACATCATAAGTAGAGCATATCGCAGCAAGCGTGGCAAGCCGTGAAGCAGTGTGGCTTCGAAAGTTGCTAGCCAGGATATTTGATCTAGAATTGGAGCCAACTTTGATACATTGTGACAATCAAAGTTGCGTGAAGCTTACCGAGAACCCTGTATTCCATGACAGGTCTAAGCACATATAGATCAATTATCATTACATCTAGGACATGGTGCAGAGAGGAGCTGTGGAGCTCCAATACATATCCACGGACGTGTAGATAACGAACATTCTAACCAAGACCTTGTCAAGAGTGAGGGACAAGCTTGGAGTGTTGCCGAATGTCCACCCTTGTTGAGAGCAAGGTGTGCTGTTTCTTCTCATGCTGGCTAAGATCTCTGGCCAAGGGTTTCGTGGATCAATCATGTGAGGTGACTGAGGGTGTAATGCACTGTCGGACCTGCTGAGAGAAGAAACATCACATGCATGGTCAGCAGACTATGGCAGAGGCCGTGTGACTCCGGACTGTAGTTGTGTTCTACTTCGGTGGATGTGTTCCACTGGTGGAGGTTGTGTGACTCTTGACTGTAGCTGTGTGCTACTTCAGTGGATGTGTTCCACTAGCGGAGGTTGTGTGACTTCAGACAGTAGTTGTGTGCTACTTTGGTGGATGTGTTCCACTGGCGGAGGTTGTGTTACTCCAGACAGTAGCTGTGTGCTACTTCGGTGGATGTGTTCCACTGGCGAAGGCTGTATGACTCCGGACAGTAGTTGTGTGCTACTTCAGTGGATGTCTTCCACTGGCAGAGGTTGTGTGACTTCGAACAGTAGCTGTGTGCTACTACAGTGGATGTGTTCCACTGGTAGTGACAGTGTGTCACTGGACAATAGTTGTGTACTACTTGGCATCAATTGTGATCTATTGGATGACATTGTAGTAGTTGTGTGCTACTAGCTGATTGTCATGGAGATTACCAGATCATTTGGATGTAGTTGTGTGTGCTACCGTTTGATCGAAGAGACTGTGCCCGATGATTCGAGCTACCAAAGGCATTGTAGCAGTTGTGTGCCTGCTAGCAGATTGTAGAGTAGTTAGTGGACTTCCAGATGAAGACATCGTAAAAGATGCCTCCCTAGCTAAGAGGGAGTGTTGATGTTTTAACGTTTGGTAGCTGCGGGAGGATATTTCCCTCCTAGATGACCTTTCTTAGATACAAAGAAGACTCCAGAAGAAAGAGATCCATTGAACAAATACCCTAGAAGAGAGGTCGACCCAGAAGAATAAAGTATAATGAAAAGATAGCTTCCCAGAAGAGAAGTCGGCCCAACTAGAAGGACAGGAAGACTATAAATAAGGAGGTGCCTTAGCTCATTTTTTCACTCACTCACACTCTCCCAACTACACAGAAGCAAGGCACAAGTTTGGAGGAGGTGACGCGGTAGTTGCAGCTGCACGATTATTCTTGCTCAGTCTTTTTGGTATCTCTCTCTTGTGCACTACTCCTTGAGGAGGTGTGCTACCTTTGTATGGTGCCGCTGCTGCAACTGGGGTGGTATTTTTGGTTAAGCTAGCATTTGTGCTAGGGTTTATTTGATTGGACTTGCTTTATGAACGAAATCTATCTAAGAAATGTTGTTGGGTTTTTCCCCCATTCGGGGTTTTCCCAGGATAAATCTCTTGTGTTCTTTTCTATCTCTTGTTTATGTTGCTACTGCTCAGTACATGATATATATATATGTTATGGTAACGAAGTAAAAGAACACTAGTAACATTAATGCTCTGTAAATAAGGAAAATCCAATAATAAGCTAACTCTAGTCAAAGTATTAGATTGATTAAGGTTGAAATTTTTGAGTTTACTTGCATTATATTCTCTAACTCAGATTTCTTTCAAGAAAGCGTATTGTCTTAGTACAAGGGGACAGGTTGGAGAGAATACTTGTCATCTCTGTTAATGTTTAAGCCATTATTATAGTTCTTTGCATTTCAATAGATAACAACAACATAAGACAAGATCACTGAGAAATACACAATCACAAGAGACACAACATTTATCCTGGGAAACCCTCTAGGGGGAGAAAACCCAGCAAAACTTCCTAATTATCGATAGCCAATACAATGCCAAGAGATAACTTAAGCTAACACAAAAGATCCTCTCCCAAAGATGCGCCACTCTCTCTCCTTCTTCTCTAACTGCAGTTTCGAAACTTGTCTCTCAAATGAGCAAGTGAGTTGTTTCTAAGTGAGACGCTAGCCTCCTTATTTATACAAGACTGGCACGTGTGAAGTGTCTCTTCACTGGCAGGGCCGACTTCTCAAACTGGGTGGTTATAACCACCTTTATTATATTTCGGGGCCTCTTGATATATTCTAGGGCCAACATCTTCTTTTGCCTTTTACAATTACATTATGACCAATCTGCAAAAGGGGATTTGGTCCTTATACAATAGCCGACATGATCATTCCACAATGGGGATTGATCCAATGAATAATATATCAAATAATAATAAGAATACACTTTGCAGTTACATTATTTTAACAATCTCGAGTGAAGGAGACTCGGGAGAAAAAACAACAACACTCATTCTTGAAGATAAGACTCCAGGTTCCAGGTGTGATTGATTAAATTGATAAGTTTCCAATTTGCACATATCAAGCTTGATAATTGCTACTGTTAAATTTAAAGCAACTGCAAGTGCCATTCTCCGGGAGGATGGCAAAGACCCTCGCCGAGATCTAGGCCCCCCAGTGCACCCCTGGGGTTTCTTGGTCTGGGACTAAATTGTCAGTGCCACGGCAAAAGACCCCTGAGAGGGCCCCCAGTATATGACTGGGGTTCTTGGTTTGGGACCAAGCAGTAAAGACGCCTGAGAGGGCCCCCGGTACATAACTGGGGTTCTTGGTTTGGGACCAAGCAGTAAAGACCCCTGAGAGGGCCCCCAATACATGACTGGGGTTTTGGGTTTGGGATCAAGTAGCAAAAGACCCTTGTAAGGGCTCCCGGTAGATTACTGGGGTTCTTGGTCTGGGACAAAGCATTTAAAGCCCCTAGATATGTCTAGGGCCCCTGGACTTGGTCCAGGGTACCCATGCCTGGGGCATGTGTTGATCCTTGGTCTTGTACCTTGGTTGAAAAGACCCTAGAGATATTTTAGGGCCACTTGATCCTTGATTTGGTGTTTGTCGGTATATGTCCCTTTTTGAAGGCAGGCATGACCACATGAGGGATGTATCCCATATGCAGTGATGATAAAATCAAATAGGGTCACTTTGAGAATGAATGGACAAGTATTGCCACCCAATCACCCTCTTCACCTTTGCTTGTGTTTATTTGGTTTTTGTTTAATTGGCTTTAGGGGTTATTAATTAAATGTTTAATTTATAACATATTTAATTAATATTTATAGTAATTGAATATGTTAATTTTTAATTATCATTTTTTTATTATCATACCCCTCGCCTAACCCTTAGCCTAAAACTATAAAAAGAGATCTACCCCTCCTCTTTCATATACACTCACTTATCTGGCAGATTGATCTGAGTTTTCTCTATGTGTGGTGCGACTTCCCTTGATGATTGTTGCTGCGGCCTTCCTTGTGACAGCTTGCTGCGACCCTCCTCTGCAAACATTGGCTGAGGTTCCTGTGGTGATTCGACCTTACTAATCTTCTGTTTCAGCTTAGGTTTTGGCCTCCAGATTTATTGCCGTCCACTTCTGTTTTGAGGATGCTCCTAGGGTTATAGCAGATCGACCCCTTGAGGCTCTATTTGTGGTGATGCTATCTGCTGTAGCAGATCGGCCCCTTATGGCCCCTTGCTGTGGTAGATCGGCCTTATGGCCCCTTGCTATGATAGATCGGCCCCTTATGGCCTCTTGCTTTGGTAGATCGGCCTTATGGCCCCTTGCTGTGATAGATCGGCCCCTTATGGGCTCTTGGCTGTGGTAGATCGACCCCTTGAGGCTCTAGCTGTGATGGCTCGACCTTGATGACTTTTGGCTGTGGTAGATCGGCCCCTTGTGGCTACCTGTTGTGGTGGTTCGACTCTCCTCGTTTGAGCCATGGCCTCTTTAGCCCAGACCCGTTCCTTTGCTTGGGTCGTGGCCCCTACCTTACAGATCGGGCCTCCTCTTGCTTCGACGTGGCCTCTCCTTCACAGATCTGGCTTTTATCTAAACCAGCCGTGCCCCTTGACTGTATATTCATGACAGCCGTACCCCTTTGGCACATGTGATTTTATCTGCTGAAAAGTTATGTGGGTACAAGGGTTTGATCACATAATTTTTCTGTGTGGTGTTTTCTCCTACTGGTGGCAAGAAAGTCCTTTCATCTTTTAGCAAGGGATCTAACCTATATGGTAGATCAATGACCCTGGATTTCTCTGAGCATAACTACAATTAGTTTTACATCTCTTGTATGTGGCATGGACTCTTTCAGAGGTAAGACTACAAGGTAAGTAACATATTTAGTTTAAGATTTGTTGTTCTTTATTTATAAAGTTATTCAAATGTTATAGGTTGCTCACTACTTAGATCTATATCAGATCTGAATATTGGTTTGAGTTTTGAATTGTATAGATCTATATCAACATTATATATTAGATCTGGTTACTGATCTTTAGATCAGAAAATTGTTTAATCTAGAATCTACTTCTATGATCTTGTTTCAAATAAATCTAACTCTGCTAGCATAGATCTGAGTGGTTGTACACACTCANCAGTTATTTCATACCTGTAACATAGTAGTGCAAGCTTGTAAGAAAGAATCACCGCACGCAGATCACCTGGTTCATGGTGGACATTGCAGGAAAATGTGTGGAGGGAATGTAGATGAATTGGGTGATTTACCTCATCAATGATCTCGAGAAAGACTATCGCAAAGCTTAGGATCAAGGATATGAGTTCCAATTTAGTTGGGTTCTTGTATTGATTGCATTTGTCGCTTGGAAAATGTCGAAAGGAGCCACCTTCCTGGAGATCAAACCATCAGAGTCATTGGCCACTAGGTTCTCAACCTTGTGGTACACCAACGACATGTCGAAGCAATGGCAGTCGAACGCTATGTTCCATGCGTACTATCAACAACTGAAGGTTTCCATCAAGTCATTCCCATGCATGACACCGCGTACCTTGCACCCGTACAGACCGATAGCTAAGTTCCACGTAGATCCGCATTATATATATATAACTGCGCAAAGAGATGAGAGCGAGGAGGAATTACAATCATATTACAAGATGACTGATGAATACATGGAGCAGATCACGAAGGAATGGCTGGAAGATTTTTAGACACCTTTCGTTGATGCTGAACTCTCTGACGCTGACATTATAGGAAACCCCTTGGTCACCCGGTTTGAGCATGTAGGACAGTCCAGTTCAAATAAGAAGAATAAAAAGGAGGAAGTTTAGAATATAGAGACTTATGAGGAGGACAGTGCCTCGGAAGAAAGTGGATATGGATCGCCTGCAGGAGGAGGAGGAGAAGACCAAGAAGATGGAAAAGGAGAAGGGGAAGAAGGATAAAAGCAAGAAGAAGGTGAAGCTACACCACCAAAATATCCCCTTACTGAAATTGAAACTCCATGGAAAAAGGAAGGTTTATCCACAGAAATCGTCAGCAAGAAAGAAGACACGCGCTAGTAAGCCCGAGCTAGAGGCCACACTCATAGAAGATGATATCATCCTAGTCCGTGGAGCGATGGAGGATGCATCTGAAGATATATTGCAGATATATGGAGCGAAGAAAGAGGAGTTGTATGGAAGTGTCGAGAAGGAGCTCAAGGAGATAGAACAAGCTATTCAATTGATCTGCGCAGTAGCTACTGTGCCTTCCTCGTCAAAGACAACATAATTGGGGGATGAATCCACCCAATTGAGAATATTAGCAAATGTGACAGAGGCTCGACTTCAAAAAGTTCAAGAAGAAAATTAAAAGGCTACAAAAGCCCTGAAGCAAGAGAAAGAGGAAGTCTTAGAGAAACTAAGAGTTGCGCAGTACTGTGTAACCGCTTATGAAAATGAGAAAGATGATTTTTGGGCGATGCTCGAGGAAGAAAAAGGGAAGATACAGAGAGAAAAGGAATAGATGCTTGTAGATAAGACTGTGGTCAAAGAAGTGGTAAGAAAAGAACTTCACTCTGTGCCAGGCTTGGCACAAGAGGAACATGAGTGAGTCGAGGTTCAAGTGGTGAAGCTCGTTGAGGCCATCCAATAGCTTCAATCTAGGATAACGGAGTTGGAGAGTCAAGAAGTACCGAGCACTCTATTGGGTCTAATTGATGATGTCAATCAGAGTTTATTTAATGTCAACCCGGGAAGGCAAACTTAGAATCACTACCTAAAATATATAGATCTAGAAAGATTCCTAATATGTCCGAGATCTTAAAGTTCCCTTACAAGAACATATTCATCAAAATCTCTTTCAACAACTAATCAAACCTAGATCT
>JZKD02S0995612.1:0-13557 GCA_000966675.3 Picea glauca
TTTCAAGCTTGAAAAAACATCTTAATATTAAATTTTGGTGCTCTAAATTTGGAAATAGTGTGGTTATTTTCCTTTGGTATAAAGTCACTCAAGAAGAGACTCTTCTCTTCAAGCATGGTGTATATACCATTGTAATTTCATCCCCTAATTTTAGGAAGCTAATCAATTCAAATTTTGTTCATTTTGTTGGAGTGAGAAGAAGGTTTGGTTTTTCCTTTGTATGCCCCTCCTAGATCTATTTGTTGGTTTATTCAAATTGGATAAAGGAGATGTGTAGGAGCTTCATAGAATTATGCATCGCCATGAAGATCTCATCCAAGATAATCATAGTGTTATACTTTCAAGATATTTTAGATTTACAGATATTGAGCATACTTGCATTAGTCAAAATGTTAATATCATTAACATTCTTGTACATAAGAAGCAAATAAGTGAATATCTTGAAGTAGAGTGCAATAGACTTTGAAATATTGCACTCATCTACTACATGGATTCTCTAACAATAGGTAAACAAAAAACTAAACTCAGTTTGAGCCAACGAGGAAGAAACAATCCACCAGTTGTGAGACATTATGGAAATTGAAGGACATAACTCCTCTCAATCTAACAAGGGGCAAGAAGATGAGGGTAGTGCTTTTATTTCTTGCTAATGTTATGTATTTTAGAGTTATATGTATCCTAGGAGCCTATGTGAAATAGACCACTTGTAGGTAAACTTAGAATATATTTTTTGTAGTATGTTGGAAGCTTTTTGATGTATTCTCATAAAAATGACTTAATTTGCTAAAGGCAATACAGATCGGCAATATATAACTCGATGCAAACTTTGGTGGCAACCCCCTTTGAATTAATGAAAATTATGTTCCGGTTAAAAGAAGAGGAAGACCTAGGACATTATAAACCATTGGCATATTACTAATTTGTTTGTTACACTTTGTTGAATGATGATGTATGGAAGATAAGTTATGGTGGTAGGTCTCATAAGAAGATATGTGATTATGAGAAAGAAATTGGTGAACACTAGAAACTAATGTGATTTTACTACTTTGTTGAACTTAGTTGAATGATGCTTTATGAACCATAATAACTTATCGTGGTAGAGCCCATAAAAAAATATGAAATTGGGAAAAGTTTTAAGATGTTGCGAATAAATTTATTTAAATGAAAGTAGGAAGACATAAACATATTCCATTTTTTAAAACTTTTTAAATGGATATTTAATCATTTAAAGCTAAATTTTCAAGTTGAAAGGAAAGACATTGAATCTTTGGGTTATGATGCATTTTAGAAAGAAAAAAAATCGGTGTACATAATTTGATAATTAGGTTTTTTTTTTTTGTAAATTCCCATGTGAATTGAAAGAACTAAAACAAATTGATGTACATAATTTTTATAATTAGTTTTTGGTAAAATACATGTGAATTGAAAGAAAATAATTGAATTGATGTGTGTAAATTAAAATGTAATTTAAGCCTTATAAGTGTGTGGTTAAATTGTAGAGGTATGTAGTCAGAAGTCTAAGTTGGAATGTTGTTGTACTCAGTCATAAGTGTATGGTCAAATTTGAGTAAAGGTTTGTGGGCCAAAAGTGTTAGTTAAAATATTGAGGTAAGATTTTTTATAAACAAGGTATTTTCGGGATGGAATTTGAGGTACAACTTTATAAATTATTAATGGAGTCATGGTGACTTTGGTAAGAGTGTAGTGAATTGTGAAAAGTTAGAATCTAACTGTTTTTTAACCCCCGAGACCGTATGTTTGTAATAACCATTATTTCACCCCAAGATCATATAAAATTTAACCCCGAGTTCATATAAAACATTTTAGGAGGTGTATTGTATTTGAAAAGTTTCTCAAAATTGCAAAGTCCAATGATGGTTAGNAATTAATGTACACACCAACATTCATATATACAAAATACAAAGTAAATGCAACATTCAATCATAACATTAAAATTGTAAATGACAGAGTGATTAAAACACTTGTCTTTTTAAAAACAATTTACACAACCGGTTGTACACAATGGACATTCCTCCCAATTGTAGGCTTTGTTCCACCAATTCTCTTTGCAACAAGCTACCCCCGAGTTGGGGCTATGAGTCCACAAGAATGAACATGCTCCTTTGGCTATCTATATCCCACTGTAGCAACTCGAAACTCTCTAAAATCATAGTGACATGACTCCTACAACAATTCCAACCACCCAACTCTCTTCCCCATCAGTCTGCACAACACAAGGGATGATATTTCCTTCTCTGCATCACAATCACTTAGACAATCTTCATCCCATCTAGGGCTCTAGCATAGACTGGTTAGGAATCTCTCTACCAGGGGCTCCAGGAAATCTAGTTGTAATAAGAGTCCTCAAAAAACAAGTTCACTTGCCCTTAGGTGATTTTTCTCAACAAAAAATCACTCATAGGCATAACAACCTCATTCTAAACATAATTTTCAGCTTTAGCGAGCTATCTTCAATACCCACTATGGTTGGCCACTCTTCCGCAACATTCTCCCCCCATTTTCCTCACTTCTTTCCAATTGTAAAAAAAACACTACTCTTTTTCCTACTTGAAATTCCTCTTTTCCCATGCTTACTTGACTCTTGATTTTCCCCCAAAGGTGATTACACTCAACCCCTGTTGTCATAACTAAGTGGGTTGACTTCCTCACTCAACCTCTTACATGAATTCAATTATTTGAGTGCTTAATAGGTCGATGGGAAAAATGGCTAAATGACACATTGATTAATGAAGATGGCTTAAGATATGGGGTGCCACCTGGACAGAGTTTGAGGGCACTTGGAACCAGGCATCCAGGGGAGTTATTAACCCCGACCGCTAGCCCACAGACATTAAATCCCCCATGGTTCACACCATGAGGAGAGTAATGGTAGTGCACATGGCTAGACTGATTGGGTTAATGGGTGCGCGAGCTAGCTAGACCAAGCATACTAGGACCGAGTTGGCTCTCAAATTGGCTTCAATGGAGGTAAGGGTTGTCAACTCAAGATTCAATGGCGACAATGGATGTAAACAGGCTTTCTCCCCGATGTATTATTTCATTCTTCTTCCACCATGGTGCATTCCTCATGTTCTGCTCTTCGGCTCTCCCAAGAATTCCAGTATTGCTACTCTCTATGACATTTTTCTGAGCACTAGTGACTTCCTCCTTGGCTCTGATACCCTCTACTCGCCATTCATGCTTAGTCACCACAAGCTCCCTCTCAACACCTCCGCCTCCTCCCACTCCTCTCAGCACCCTCTCTCAGCCTCCACTCTCACAGCGCTTCACCTCCATACTATCCCCAGCATGCCCAGAGAAAGAGGAAAATCCAAGAGGGGCACTCGTTATTACAACAGCCTCTCCCATCNTTTGAATCCTGCCTTGTACAAATTTCAATTGATGATAGCAATTAAATATAAAGTTTGATTCATATAGTTTTGAAGACATAGAGGTTCAAAGGGATATGAAAATGGCACCATATAATATTATGAACAAAGATGGGAAGCCTTATATTCAATTCTAGATTCAAGATGGAGAGACCAAATTTTGTAACTGTAATGAAATTGATATTATGATTTTGACTCAAATGAAGGAAATGGGAAGTGAAGGCATTGAAGCTCCAGTAAGACGGTATCAGTGAGATTTCAAGCAACATTAGTCCTTGGAAGTTTCCCAGTGAGAATGAGCTCCATTGGTGAACTAGACTTACCCATGGATATGGGCCCTTAACCAAAGCACCAAATTAGGGTGTTTAACATGGTAACCACACAAATATTCAACCCATGGAATCACGTGTAGAATTGTAACAATACAAGTAACATGAAGAAATAAAAATCAACTTATTTTTTGATACAAGTCCTCAATCAAAACGCCAAAATAGAACATTCTACTATAGATCCAAATCATTAATCAATATTTGACTTAAATCTACATTATATTGCAATTTTACTTTCCTTTCTTAGGCCATTCACCTCATGATGTTGGTTCAAGTTTGATCTGAAAAKATCTTTTAAAGACTATGGTTGAGTTCTTAAAACATGAGTTAATTAACCATTTAGGAATTTGATGAAAGAGGAAGAATTAATGATGTAACATAGCAGCCATAATGTAATATACAGATCTAGAAATAAGCACAAAGAAACAACAAAACATAAAAACACAATTTTTTATGGAGTTCGACAATCTCGCTTACATCTCTGGGCCTTTGTCTCAATGGGTGAGGCTTTATTATTTTTGTTCAAAGCTTAAAAATTACATCATAAAAGTGTCAAATGGATTACAAACTGATCTAGCTGTGTTTTTCTAGATCTCAAGAACCCAACAAAACTGACGGAACTAAAAACGGATGAACGAAGCTCCCATAAATGGCCCGCAAAGTTGTTCTCCTCAATGGCTTCCCTGCATAAAAATGGCTTTGGCTTTTCAATTCTTCAACATTTTTCTATTCTGAACCTCTTCTAAGGCTGCCAAGAACCTATGGTTTATATAGGCTTGAAGTGGCTAAAAAACTCCCAACTTCCCCCCAAGATCTGGCCTAAAAAAGAGCTCCAAATCCTCCAATAATGGCCAAAATCTCTCAAATCTGGCTAAAAAATCAATTAAAAGTCTTATAATAAAGTTGAAAAACCCATATTTGGAAAATAATAGGGTGCAACCCCCTTCACGCAGGCCCTTGGTCATATGGGCGCCCTCCAGGTGTCCATGAGCTAGCGCTGGCTTACTGGCCCCCTTAACCGTCGATCCCTAGTTATGTGGCTTGGCCATATGTCCACCACCTATACCTCCATTCACCTTCAACAGTAACTAGCCACTGGTTCCTAGCGCCTGGTCACGCCATTGGTCGGCGGGCTAGCCCAGTCGACCGAGCGATATCCCCATAACCGCGCTAAGGTTTGAGTCCGGGTCATATGGTAGTGGTAAAAACCGGGGGCTATACACATAGAAACTCTGAGCGCCAAACAAAATCTTGTGCAAACAGTCACATGGTAAGGTCATATGAAGTGCGTCGGGGGCTGGGGCCTAGCCCCAGCCCTATTCTTCGCCGACGGATTCCACATTGCAGTTTAAATATTAAATTTTCACATTACATATTAATTTCTATTGTGGGCGGGTTGGTAGCCTGGCCCAGCCAAAACGCTCGCCTAGATCGGAGGTCACGAGTTCGACTCCCCAGGAGCCCATAAAATTTTGGCCAAACAACCAATGGAGGGGTGCCACATGGCAACCCAAGACTAGGCCACGTGGCACCATGCTATTCGCCCAGATAATGTACACGTGTCAACCAAAAATTGGTCAACTTGTCAACCCAGTCAGCATGCCACTATACCTTCCATGTCACTGTATGGTCATACGACCTGTACAGTCAGTTGCCACGTCAGCACTGTATGGACTGCACAATCATCAAATTTTGTCTGTTTGGAAAAATGAACAGATCATGATATATTTTGCATATGATGTCCATTTGAGCCCGTTCAAGTTGTGTTGGGTTTGTATCGACGAGGCCTACACACACGTCTGTTTTGAAGCCATTCTGAGAACTTTGATTTTTAGGCCTTCCTGGACTCATTTTGGTTCCTAGATCCATTCTGGATCATGCCTCCCCACTAAAGACCTTTTGGTCCTGCAAAAGGATACTAACCAGTCATCAATTGCAAGATAGGCCATCCCACTGGTTCTCTGTCTTTAAACTCTATCCTGTGCACCTGTCTCATCAAAATCAACTGTAAAACAACCATGATAACTAACAACATATTGTTAGCCACTTGTACTCTATCACATCTTACTGAAGCCACTATCATCCATGTTGACAACATTACTAATGATAACATCAGAAATATGACTGTAAATGAGCTTATATGTTTGTAGTACTTGCACGACATTAGCTTATCTTGAAGCAAAGTATGATTGAACTTCCATTCTACAATCATCTCATGTTCTTGCTTAAGATCAATTACTTGATTTGGAACAATTATAGGTGTGTTGCTTGCATGAGCTGCCTTTCTTAATTGTTNTTTGAATCCTGCCTTGTACAAATTTCAATTGATGATAGCAATTAAATATAAAGTTTGATTCATATAGTTTTGAAGACATAGAGGTTCAAAGGGATATGAAAATGGCACCATATAATATTATGAACAAAGATGGGAAGCCTTATATTCAATTCTAGATTCAAGATGGAGAGACCAAATTTTGTAACTGTAATGAAATTGATATTATGATTTTGACTCAAATGAAGGAAATGGGAAGTGAAGGCATTGAAGCTCCAGTAAGACGGTATCAGTGAGATTTCAAGCAACATTAGTCCTTGGAAGTTTCCCAGTGAGAATGAGCTCCATTGGTGAACTAGACTTACCCATGGATATGGGCCCTTAACCAAAGCACCAAATTAGGGTGTTTAACATGGTAACCACACAAATATTCAACCCATGGAATCACGTGTAGAATTGTAACAATACAAGTAACATGAAGAAATAAAAATCAACTTATTTTTTGATACAAGTCCTCAATCAAAACGCCAAAATAGAACATTCTACTATAGATCCAAATCATTAATCAATATTTGACTTAAATCTACATTATATTGCAATTTTACTTTCCTTTCTTAGGCCATTCACCTCATGATGTTGGTTCAAGTTTGATCTGAAAAGATCTTTTAAAGACTATGGTTGAGTTCTTAAAACATGAGTTAATTAACCATTTAGGAATTTGATGAAAGAGGAAGAATTAATGATGTAACATAGCAGCCATAATGTAATATACAGATCTAGAAATAAGCACAAAGAAACAACAAAACATAAAAACACAATTTTTTATGGAGTTCGACAATCTCGCTTACATCTCTGGGCCTTTGTCTCAATGGGTGAGGCTTTATTATTTCTGTTCAAAGCTTAAAAATTACATCATAAAAGTGTCAAATGGATTACAAACTGATCTAGCTGTGTTTTGCTAGATCTCAAGAACCCAACAAAACTGACGGAACTAAAAACGGATGAACGAAGCTCCCATAAATGGCTCGCAAAGTTGTTCTCCTCAATGGCTTCCCTGCATAAAAATGGCTTTGGCTTTTCAATTCTTCAACATTTTTCTATTATGAACCTCTTCCAAGGCTGCCAAGAACCTATGGTTTATATAGGCTTGAAGTGGCTAAAAAACTCCCAACTTCCCCCCAAGATCTGGCCTAAAAAAGCGCTTCAGATCCTCCAATAATGGCCAAAATCTCTCACATCTGGCTAAAAAATCCATTAAAAATCTTATAATAAAGTTGAAAAACCCATATTTGGAAAATAATAGGGTGCAACCCCCTTCACGCAGGCCCTTGGTCATATGGGCGCCCTACAGGTGTCCATGAGCTAGCGCTGGCTTACTGGCCCCCTTAACCGTTGACCCCTAGTTATGTGGCTTGGCCATATGTCCACCACCTATATCTCCATTCACCTTCAACAGTAACTAGNAGGTTCAAAGGGATATGAAAATGGCACCATATAAGATTGTGAACAAAGATGGGAAGCCTTATATTCAAGTCTAGATTCAAGATGGAGAGACCAAATTTTTTAACCGTAATGAAATCGATATTATGATTTTGACTCAAATGAAGGAAATGGGAAGTGAAGGCGTTGAAGCTCCAGCAAGACGGTATTAGTGAGATTTCAAGCAACATTAGTCCTTGGAAGTTTCCCAGTGAGAATGAGTTCCATTGGTGAACTAGACTTACCCATGGATATGGGTCCTTAACCAAAGCACCAAACTAGGGTGTTTAACATGGTAACCACACAAATATTCAACCCATGGAATCACATGTAGAATTGTAACAATACAAGTAACATGAAGAAATAAAAATCAACATTTATTTTTTGATACAAGTCCTCAATCAAAACGCCAAAATAACACATTCTACTATACATCCAAATCATTAATAAATATTCAACTTAATTCTACATGATATTGCAATTTTACTTTCCTTTCATAGGCCATTCACCTCATGATGTTGGTTCAAGTTTGATTTGAAAAGATCTTTTAAAGACTATGGTTGACTTCTTAAAACATGAGTTAATTAACCATTTAGGAACTTGATGAAAGAGGAAGAATTAATGATGTAACATAGTAGCCATAATGTAATATACAGATGTGGAAATAAGCACAAAGAAACAACAATCCATAACATCAAAATTGTTAATGGAGTTTGGCAATCTCACCTATGTCTCCGAGCCTTTGTCTTAGTGGGTGAGGATTTCTTATTTATGTTCAAAGCTTAAAAAGTACATCATAAAAGTGTCAAATGGATTACAAACTGATCTAGCTGTGTTTTTCTAGATCTCAAGAACCCAACAAAACTGACGGCACTGAAAACGGATGAACGAAGCTCCCATAAATGACCTGCAAAGTTGTTCTCCTCAATGGCTTCCCTGCATAAAAATGGCTTTGGCTTTTCAATTGTTCAATATTTTTTTGTTTTGAACCTCTTCCAATGATGCCAAGAACCTATGGTTTATATAGGCTTGAAGTGGCTAAAAAACTCCCAACTTCCCCCCAAGATCTGGCCTAAAAAAGGGCTCCAGATCCTCCAATAATGGCCAAAATCTCTCAAATCTGGCTAAAAAATCAACTAAAAATCTTATAATAAAGTTGAAAAACCCATATTTGGAAAATAATAGGGCGCAACCCCCTTCACGCAGGCCCTTGGTCATATGGGCGCCCTCCAGGTGTCCATGAGCTAGCACTGGCTTTCTGCCCCCCTTAATCGTCGACCCCTGGTTATGTGGCTTGGCCATATGTCCACCACCTATACCTCCACGCACCTTCAACAGTAACTATCCCTTGGTTCCTAGCGCTTGGTCGATGGGGTAGCCCGACCGAGCAATATCCCCATAACCACGCTAAGGTTTGAGTCCAGGTCATATGGTAGTGGTAAAAACTGGGGGATATACACATAGAAACTCTGAGTGCCAAACAAACTCTCGCGCCAACAGTCACATGGTAAGGTCGTATGAAGTGCGTTGGGGGCTGGGGCCTAGCCCCAGCCCTATTCTTCACCGACGGATTCCACATTGCAGTTTAAATATTAAATTTGCACATTACATATTAAGTTCTACCGTGGGCGAGCTGGTAGCCTGGCCCTGTCAAAACGCTCACCCAGATCGGAGGTCACAAGTTTGACTCCCTGGGAGCCCATAAACTTTTGGCCAAACAACCAATGGAGGGGTGCCACATGGCAGCCCAAGAATGTGCCATGTGGCACCATGCTATTCGCCTAGATAATGGACACGTGTCAACCAAAAAATGGTCAACCTGTCAACCCAGTCAGCATGCCACTGTACCTTCCATGTCACTGTACGGTCATATGACCTGTACAGTTAGTTGCCACATCAGCACTGTATGGACTGCACAGTCATCAAATTTTGTATGTTTGGCAAAACGAACAGATTGCGATATATTTCGCATACGATGTCCGTTTGAGCCCGTTCAAGTTGTGTTGGGTTCGTTTCGACGAGGCCTACACACACGTCTGTTTTGAAGCCATTCTGAGCACTTTGATTTTTAGGCCTTCTTGGATTCATTTTGGTTCCTGGATCCATTCTGGATCACGCCTCCCCACTAAAGACCTTTTGGTCCTGCAAAAGGATACTAACCAGTCATCAATTGCAGGATAGGCCATCCCACTGGTTCTCTGTCTTTAAACTCTGTCCTGTGCACCTGTCTCATCAAAATCAACTGTAAAACAACCATGATAACTGACAGCATATTGTTAGCCACTTGTACTCTGTCACATCTTACTGAAGCCACTATCATCCATGTTGACAACATTACTAATGATAACATCATAAATATGACTGCAAATGAGCTTATATGTTTGTAGTACTTGCACGACATTAGGTTATCTTGAAGAAAAGTATGATTGAACTTCCATTCTACAATCATCTCATGTTCTTGCTTAAGATCAATTACTTGATTTGGAACAATTATAGGTGTGTTGCTTGCATGAGCTGCCTTTCTTAATTGTTCCATTTTTTGAAGAGATTGATTTGCTTTTAATTGATGAGCATGTACAACATATTCCTTGCATGCTTTGAATAAGTGATATTGATTATGTTCCCTGTAGAAGATCACTTTGTGATCATACAAATAAGGACTACCTAAGACCATTCCACATTCATTGAGTGGCACCACATCACATGTTACCTCATCCACAAACTTAGATGAAATTGCAAACTTTAATGTGCATTGCTTNAAGAACCTATGGTTTATATAGGCTTGAAGTGGCTAAAAAACTCCCAACTTCCCCCCAAGATCTGGCCTAAAAAAGAGCTTCAGATCCTCCAATAATGGCCAAAATCTCTCAAATCTGGCTAAAAAATCAATTAAAAATCTTATAATAAAGTTGAAAAACCCATATTTGGAAAATAATAGGGTGCAACCCCCTTCACGCAGGCCCTTGGTCATATGGGCGCCCTCCAGGTGTCCATGAGCTAGCGCTGGCTTACTGGCCCCCTTAACCGTTGACCCCTAGTTATGTGGCTTGGCCATATGTCCACCACCTATATCTCCATTCACCTTCAACAGTAACTAGCCCCTGGTTCCTAGCGCCTGGTCACGCCATTGGTCAGCGGGCTAGCCCAGTCGACCGGGCGATATCCCCATAACCGCGCTAAGGTTTGAGTCTGGGTCATATGGTAGTGGTAAAAACCGGGGGCTATACACATAGAAACTCTGAGCGCCAAACAAACTCTTGTCCAAACAGTCACATGGTAAGGTCATATGAAGTGCGTCAGCTTCGCCGACGGATTCCACATTGCAGTTTAAATATTAAATTTTCACATTACATATTAAGTTCTATTGTGGGCGGGCTGGTAGCCTGGCCCAGCCAAAACGCTCGCTTAGATCGGAGGTCACGAGTTCGACTCCCCGGGAGCCCATAAAATTTTGGCCAAACAACCAATGGAGGGGTGCCACATGGAAACCCAAGACTGGGCCACGTGGCACCATGCTATTCGCCCAGATAATGTACACGTGTCAACCAAAAATTGGTCAACTTGTCAACCCAGTCAGCATGCTACTATACCTTCCATGTCACTGTACGGTCATACGACCTGTACAGTCAGTTGCCACGTCAGCACTGTATGGACTGCACAATCATCAAATTTTGTCTGTTTGGCAAAATGAACAGATCATGATATATTTTGCATACGATGTCCATTTGAGCCCGTTCAAGTTGTGTTGGGTTTGTATCGACGAGGCCTACACACACGTCTGTTTTGAAGCCATTCTGAGCACTTTGATTTTTAGGCCTTCCTAAACTCATTTTGGTTCCTAGATCCATTCTGGATCATGCCTCCCCACTAAAGACCTTTTGGTCCTGCAAAAGGATACTAACTAGTCATCAATTGCAAGATAGGCCATCCCACTGGTTCTCTGTCTTTAAACTCTATCCTGTGCACCTGTCTCATCAAAATCAACTGTAAAACAACCATGATAACTAACAACATATTGTTAGCCACTTGTACTCTATCACATCTTACTGAAGCCACTATCATCCATGTTGACAACATTACTAATGATAACATCAGAAATATGACTGTAAATGAGCTTATATGTTTGTAGTACTTGCACGACATTAGCTTATCTTGAAGCAAAGTATGATTGAACTTCCATTCTACAATCATCTCATGTTCTTGCTTAAGATCAATTACTTGATTTGGAACAATTATAGGTGTGTTGCTTGCATGAGCTGCCTTTCTTAATTGTTCCATTTTTTGAAGAGATTGATTTGCTTTTAATTGATGAGCATGTACAACATATTCCTTGCWTGCTTTGAATAAGTGATATTGATTATGTTCCMTGTAGAAGATCRCTTTGYGATCATACAAATAAGKAYTACCTAAGACCATTCCACATTCATTGAGTGGCACCACATCACATGTTACCTCATCCACAAACTTAGATGAAATTGCAAACTTTAATGTGCATTGCTTTGTTATGTGCAATTTATGGTTGTTGCTTATCCATTAAGTGAGTAACGCTTATGATGCATCTGAGTGTTTAATCCCAATTGTTTAACCAATTCCTCTGAAATCAATTTAGATTGAGATCCACTATCTATCAATGTGTTGACCATAGTATGTCTAATTATGACCCTTATGTGAAACAATTTACTTCTAGAAACATATTCATCACCAAGTTTACATGTCAAACCAACCGCTGAGATTTTAGATTCATCACTTGAATCTGATCCCAAGTCTATTGGTCGTGTTGTTGCTGCAACTGTTTGCCTCCCTTCCCTCTCTTTGAACCACTTTGGTCTCTTCTCGGGATGCAATTGCCAACAATGGTCCTCGTCATGCCCTTCTTTCTTGCAATGCTTGCAAGAGAGCTTCTCTTCCTTTCTTGCCATTCCACTTCCTTTTGTCCTCTTTTCTTGAAGACAATTCCCCTGATACACCAACTCTTGTTTTCCCTGCCTCAATGTATGTTGCTTGAACATAAACCTCATCAAGATTAGTAAGTCCAAACATAAATATAGTGTTACAAATATGTGCAGTTAAACCTCCTATATACTTCATAAGATTTTGTCGGGTATGTAATGGAATGTCTAACATTAATGCCATTGTACGAAATCCCTCTGTGTATTCTTGCATTGTTTGTCCCTTTCTTAGTTTAGGACCTTGTCGTTCAATTAAAGCCTTCTCTTTATAACCCAAAGGATAGAATTGCTTTCTAAGTGCAGAAATAAAAACTTGCCATGATGGAAATACATTACCCACTTGTTGTGTGCCATTTTGCAACTTGTTTTGCTACCAGATGAGTGTTGTGCATGCAAGTCTAAGCGATGCCAACTTGATTTGAGTTGCCTCATCCTTGATTTGTTGCACACTGCAATAAACCTCCATCTCTCTGACCCAGTTATCAAGCCTCTCTACATTGACTTCACCATCATACATAGGTAATTCAAATTTCACATCAAGCTTAAGTAAAGACATTTCTTGTTTATGTTTATGGGAATGTTTTCTTGCGGTGGATTTGGAACTTGAACTTGAAGAAGAAGAAGAAGAAGTTGATGGAGAAGAAGGAGGTGAAGGAGGAGTTTGAGGAGGATCCTCTCCTTCTTCACTTTTGACTTTTGAAGATTCACCTAGAATTTGTCTCTTCCGTTCCAAGTAATCCTCATATAGAACCTTCATCATCTCCGACATGGCAAAGAAAGTTTTTCGAAACTCTTTCTCCTCATGAGAAAGTCCCTCTTCCAATGCCATCTTCTCACTTTGAGAAGTTCTCTTTCTTGATCCAATATCAAGATTCTCTTCAACAAGCTTGCCTTCACCACAATTCAGCCTTTCCCTAGTAATCATGCAAACTCAAAAACCAACTTTCAACCAGCTCTGATACCACTTGATCCGAAAAGATGTAACATACAGATCTGGAAATAAGCACAAAGAAACAACAAACCATAACATCAAAATTGTTAATGGAGTTTGGCAATCTCGCCTACGTCTCCGGGCCTTTGTCTCAGTGGGTGAGGATTTCTTATTTATGTTCAAAGATTCAAAATTATATCATAAAAGT
>JZKD02S0995623.1:0-13557 GCA_000966675.3 Picea glauca
AATTATAACAAAATTATATCAAGATTAACTTTTTTTTTATTTTTATCTATTGAGTTGAATATTAGATAAGAGTTATTGGGTGAATTTAGAATTGCCAAAAATTTTGAGTTTATGTTTGACCATGAGAAGAACTTGGATCATCCTTGCTAAAAAGTTTTTGGGGTAATGTTTCATTATCAAGTTTGAATTTTAGATAAATAAGAGTTTTTGGATGAATTCAAAATTGCTAAAAAGCTTAAGGGTTAGTGTTTCGTTGTGAGAGGAACTTGGATCATCATTGCTAAAAACCCTTTGGGGTAATGTTCCAGTGTGGTCAAATTATTCCTCATCAACTCATTGAGTTTTAGTTTCAAATAAATATGAGCGTCTGGGTCAATTCAGATTGCCAAAAACCTTAGGGGTTAATGTTCCACCATGAGGGGAACTTGGATCATCATTACTAAAAACCTTTGGGAGTAATGTTCCACTATGAGGAACTTGGTTCATAATGGAGCTATGCAAAGGTCATTTTTTCCCATCGATCCATTGAGTAGTTTTCGATAAATATGAGTTTTTGGGCCAATTGGGAATTGGCAAAAGCCTTGGGGGTTAATTTTTCATCATGAGAGGAACTTGGATCATCATTGCTAAAAACCTTATGGGGTAATGTTTCAATATGAGGAACTTGGATTGTAATGGAACTACGTCGATATCGATTTTTTCCAACGAGTTTGAGTTTTAGATAGATATGAGCTTCTGGGTTAGGTCAATTTTTCCCATTTATTCTTTGTGTTTGAGTTTTAGATAAATACGAACATTGGGTCGATTTAGAATGCCCAACACCTTGAGGTATAATGTTCTGCTATGAGAGGAACTTGGATCATCATTTGCTAAAAGAAATTGGGGGTGATGTTCCACTATGAAAAACTTGGATCATTGTAGCACACCTGCTACTAACCCAACAACTTTTTTTTTTTTTTTTTGATATCCATTAAATTAAATGCTTGCAACATGATAAAATTGTACATGCATCTAACAATAAATTAAAAACATGAATGCACACCAACTCAACATAGCAACATCTAAATATTCAAAATTCAAAATAAAATGCATGGCAATTTAAATCAGCATTTAACAAAAACAAACATAATGAATAAGAACACTTTTATTTGCAAATATGCAAACTCGCTGCTCCAGTTATCAACATCAAGTCACCCATGCCCCTCACAACAAACTAAATTCCTACAACCATTCAAATCCACCAGCTCTGCCAGCAGCCCTTTAGGCTATTCCACTTCCAACAAAGGTTGACTAGGAAATCTCTCTATCCAGGATTCCAAAAATTTATAGCTACAAGAAGAATTCTCACTTCTTCACTTTGCAAATTTCTTGCTCTTATTCACATGCCTACAACCTAATTCTCCATGAAATTACAACTCCAACAAGCTTCCTTACATGCTCAATATGGTTGCCTTCAATCTCCAACACTTAGCATTCCCTTTCTCTCATTTACCCATTTGTCTTATTTCCCCATTTGAATTTCCTTTTACTCATGCAAGTTGATTCTCACATTCCTCAATTTTGATTGTACTAAACTCCAGGCGAGCAATATCCATCCTCCTACTTAACATTCAATGTTGCGGCAGGTAGATTATAGGCCATCCGATCTGAAAGCAATTCAAGTTCGACGGTCTATAATCCACCTACTGCATCATTCAATGTGGCATAGCAGGAGGCTGCATATTGGCCGTCGGATAAATGTGTGAGGTGACTTTTCCCACCAACCCTCTTACATGTATTCAATGATTGGGGCTTTGAAACACTCAAAAGAGAAAATAAAAAGTTCATACAAAATAATTTTAGAAGTGGCTTGGGATTAATAGAGATGAATGATTCCCCTTGACCTCCTCCTTGATTTTTGTCTTGTCCATGTAGTTAATAATACATTTTATTTTGTTATTTTCAATATACAATGTTTACATATTACATCGCTTGGCCCACAACCATACATCATATTTACAATATACATCACTAATTTGGAGATTAAAAACGAAGATGTTACAATCTTAGTGAAACAAACTACACCCATCAATCTATTGAGTTTGAGTTTCAGATAAATATGAGCTTTTAGGTGAATAAAAATTGCCAAAAATGTTCCCCCATGACAGGACCCAAAACATTATTGCCAAAAAATCTTTGGAGGTAAAATTCCACTAGGAAGAACTTAGGGTCAATTTTTGTCCATAGATCCATTGAATTTGGCCAATTTAGAATGGCCAAAAAAAACTTATCGGTGTTTACTGTTCGTTGTTCGCCCAAAAGAGAAGAGTGATATTCATCATTAGAAGTGATTATATGTTCTAGGAATTTGTTTAACAATGAGAGACAGCAAGGATTATATGTAATTATTAGTGACAGAATAGGATGAAGAATCCAGAATCCGTGTTTAATCAGAGCAACGAACTGTCAGAAAAAATAGACAAAGACAGCATGTACCTTTACACTTAAAATGCAGTACTGAATTCAGATACTGCCAGAAGGCTAACAGAAAATTCATGTTTCCCTGTGCGTCGGCATAATCCAACCAGAAGAGACAGAAATCACGTCGCTGCCTCAAACCGGCCCACATTTGCCCGACTTTCCCACCGCCTGTGCGTCAGTGATACAATCGGAACAAAATGATTTGCCCCACTCCTACTGAAAACAAATTATTATGTACACTTGATCTATGCCCAGACAAAAGGAAGAAAGTCGTGAATCTTCTAAAAATCTTCAAAATCGCCACTGGTGGGCCGCTTGTCAGGAGGACTCGGAGGCGGAGGCCTTGGCGGGACGAAGGGGCTCGGTATGTGCGGAGGAATAGAGCAACGGATGAGCGCCCAGTTTATTCCTCGGAAGAACGCGTGCTGTTTGATCTCCGAGGCGCCCCTGGAGGAGGCCATGCGCCTTGAGGGGTCTTTGACAAGGAGCCCTCGGATGAGATCCTTGGCGGCGGCGGAGGGACCAAGGCCGAGCACCGTCTCGTCGTCTTCGTCGTCGTCGTCGGGGAAATGCAGGGCCTGGGCAACGACATTGGCGAGGGTTTTATCGTTGTCGGGGCCGCGAAACGGAGTCCGCCCGTATAGAAGCTCGAAGATAAAGATGCCGAGGGTCCACCAGTCGACAGCGTTGCCGTGGCCGTCGCCTGCTATGATCTCCGGCGCCAGGTACTCGTGCGTGCCCACGAACGACATCGAGCGAGCATCCGTCGGCTCGGCCAAGAGCTGCAGATTGGATGCAGCGGAGGCAGAGCTTTCTGCGTGGCGAAGGGAATGGAATTTTGGCGGCTTGGATTTCTTTTTGGCGAAATGGTGGAACACCGGAAGGCAAGAAACGGTGGTCGGGTTGTTCTGGCGGGACGGGTGACCGCAGGGGAGCACGTATGACTGAATGATAGACGACGGCGTCGGCATGCCTGGTGGCGTTGCCCGGTCGTCGGAGTCAGTGTCGAACAGGGACTCTAACCCCCTGGATTTCTGAAGTAACGTCGGGTGAACAATACATTTCAGGGAAAGGTCGAAGTCGGTGAGCATGATATGGCCGTCTTCACGAACAAGAACATTCTCAGGCTTTAGATCTCTGTATACGATTCCCAGCATGTGCAAATACTCCAACGCCAGCAATACTTCCGACGCATAGAACCTGCAAACCAAAGATAAATTAGCATAATTTTTTTCCGAACCCAGTGGCGAATTCACAAGCGAACCATTTACCTGGCAGCATGGTCGCGGAATCTTTTTCCCGGCTGGCGCTGCCTGAGCACATGAAGGTCCCCGCCTGGGCAAAACTCCATGACCAGACACGACAGCTGGGGCTCGTCCAAATGCGCGTACAGAGTCGGCAGGAATGGATGATCCAGTGTTTCTAAAATCTCCCTCTCCGTCTCGGCTCTCATCAGCTTATTCCGACTCGTCAGCGCCTTCTTGTCCATTGCCTTGATCGCGAAATAGCATTCCGTTCCCTTGAGCTCTGCCAGATAAACGCTGCCGATGTCCCCGCTGCCCAGCTTGTGGATTACCCTGAAATGCGAGAGGCTGAGAGGGGCTTCGGCCCTGAGGCTCCGGATGGCCTCCCAGCCAGCATCGTTGTTGGCCTTGTGGGGCTTGCTCGATGACCCGACGTTGCCCGACCCCGCCGCGAAGGTGTCGCAGCTGCTGCTGCTGCCGCTGCTCCAGTTGATGTCCGCCGGAGAACTGTGGCAGCTCGGATCGAGGTCGACCAGCTGCTGATCCGTGTCAGTGCTCTCGCTTTCGGAAACGCCACCGCCTGTCATGTTTTAGAGACAATCGTTCCCCATTTCGAACAAAACCCAGCATTCATCCGCCGCAGAGATAATCGACTCTGCCGCCTCCAGTTCTCTAACAGATCCGAGCCCCGGGCAGGCGGTGATGCCTATCATTTAATAAAACAAAACCGAAATCCTTCCCTGCGCTTCCAGAAAACGTTGTAAATATCAGCCTCGCGGAAAATATCCGCATCTCAGCCGGTTTTACCTTGCACGCGCAGTACCTCCTTCTTCTTCTTCTTCTTGATGCTTTATGACGGAGCGAATCTAACGGCGTCTAGGTACTCCGTCTCAGGGAGTGGCGCCCTAGCTGGATCCGGCGCCGCCGGCAAGCACAATGGGATGTTGCATGACGCGGCGGAATGCCACGTGGGCCATCGATCATCATGCCCTGCACGATGGTGGACCGTCGAAACCCTAACAGTAAAGGCTCGGCGGACCTAAGAGAAACCCTTTACCTCCACGTGTCGGGTCCAGCTTGCCTAACCGGATGCCATGTTGGGCGTAACTTCTTTCAGTCATTTTCGGCGATTTATTTTCCTAAATAATGCGGTGGTCGGTTCGGTTAGAGGAAACTAATTATGAGGACACGAGAACCGAAAGCTATTAAATGCAAAGGCGTTTTACACGTTAAAAGTAAGTTGTATTTTTTAATATATATATAAATAAAAAGCGATAAGGTAGAACAAGTTTTAAGCATTTTGTAGAATGGATATTCTTTCACTTTATTGAACTTAATAGATTTATTGAATCTAATAGAAGGTGTCTTTCTTCCTTGGAATTCATATGTTCAAATAGAGAGGTGTAGGGTATCTATACCTTTGTAGATTTTAGTGGTGAAATCGTTGCATAGAGGGGGTTTCTTGTTCCACAAACAAGGGGTCTTATACACCAAATTTGGTGTTTGCTTTGGCAGTGACCTTAAAAATAAATTATTATTATTATTACTACTTTCATTGAGTTATATGCTTGGAAGTATTAGGTAAAATATTTACTCATTACATTACATTTTTTTCTTAGAGGATATGGTTAACTCTTTGCTTTCCTCTCATTAATTCACATTCAAATCTTGTTTGCATCATTAACCTAGTGTATGTTTTGTGTGTGTTTAGATACATATATGGTCAAGGGATTGGACTTTCCTTCAAATTAGACTTTTAAAGTCATGCGCTAGCAGGTTTGGTTATGAGTCTTTTCTTTCCTCTGACCAATTCAAGTTCAAATCTTCTTAGCTTTGCTAACCTAGAGTGTGGTATGTGTGTTATGCATTGGTTGATTTGATTATGATTCCTTTTTATCCTCTCATAAAATTCAAGTTCAAATATTGTTGGCTTTGCTAAGCCTATGTGTGTTGAGATATCTATAGTACATGTCGACTTAAACTACACCTAGAGTGTGATTTTTAAAATTATATGTTGGCCACTTTGTTTATGAGTCTTTGGTTCTAATCTTGTACGGCTTCGCTAGCCTAATGTGTGTGTGTGTGTTGAGATAGATACCTACCTTACATGAGGACTTAACCTGCGTTGAGAATGTGACTAAAGTCATGCATTGGCAGATTTAGTTATGAGTCTTTGCTTTCCTCTCATCAATTTATGGTTAAATCTTGTCGATGTTGCTAACCTGGTCGGTGGTGTGTGTGTGTGCATTGAGATACCTACAATGCATGTGAACTTAACCTATGCCCAAAGTGTAACTTTTAACGTCATGCATTGACAAGTTTCATTATGATTCTTTGCTTTCCTCTCATCAATTCAAGTTCAAATCTTGTCAACATCACTAACCCAACGTGTAGTGTGTTATTGCTTCAGGTTTAAACCCTATGGGCCTTCCAAAGACCTGAATACAAAATACTACAATAGTACCAAAGATATATGAATACAATCACCACACAAGATATATGGAACAATATAGAAAACCACCACTTTATTATATCAAAACCCTTGGGGTAGGGCAACACCATATATTAATCCTTAAGGAAGGATAACACTCCTCAAACAATGCTTGATACATTCACAATATTCTTCACTATGGTTCATTACATTGCTTACACTTCTTTATATAGCTCTCTTTATCTCCTAGGAACCTTCTAGAGAGCTTTCTCACATTTATTACATCTAACTACCATAGTGGGCCTTTATTAATATAGTGGACCTAGTCCACCTTACATTGAATGACCACATTCTCATATATTAAATGACTTACACTAATAATACATAACCACATTTCCATTGGGTACCTCCCTAGGTACCCCATATTACCTCCCTAGGTATACTACAATGCCACTAGTTTTTGAAGGGTGGAAAATGACATCGATTTGTGTATATCAACCACTTTTAATAATGTGGTTCTATTAGTTGATGGCTGATGTGCATGGTCAACCCTATACAACCATGGTCAAGTTATGGTTGAAGAAGGTTTATTATGGTTGACTATGGGCGATCATGGTAATCCACATTTAACTATATTTGACTATGTTAGAGTATGGTTGACTATGGTTGACCAAGGTTAACTTTAGTTGACCATGGATGAGTTTACCTGACTATGAAAGATTGTGTTTGACTACAGTTGTTTATGGTTGACTATGGTTGGCCATTATTGATGTTGGTTCACCATGATTGAGTATGGTTGACTGTGAGAATGGGTGAGCATGGTTGACTATGGTTGTCCATTATTGATGCTGGTTCACCATGGTTGAGTACGGTTGATTGTGAGAATGGGTGAGCATGGTTGTCTATGGTTAACCATGGTTGAGTACGGTTGATTGTGAGAATGGGTGAGCATGGTTGTCTATGGTTGACCATGATTGAATTTGCTTGACCATGGTTGAGTATAGTTGACTTTGGTTTACTTGGTCAATGTATGGATGAATATGGGTCAACATGGTAGACTCATTTGACCATGTTGACTATGGTTGACCATGTTTGACCCTATAGACTATGTGTGACCACATTTTACCATGCTTGACAATGGTTGCCCGTGAAGGGCTATAATTGACCATGGTTGACCATGATTGAGAAAATTTGGCAATGGTGACCCTATTGCCCATGTTGAACATAGTTGACTATGGTTGATAATGATTGCCCATGGTTGCCTATGTTTGACCATGCTTGAATATGGTTTCCCATGATTGTCTATGTTTGGCCATGGTTGACTAGGGTAGACCATTGTCAACATTTGACCAAGTTGACTATAGTTGACCACATTTGACCATGTAAACTATGTATGACAATGTTTAACCATGGTTGACAATGGTTTCCCATGAAAGGATATAGTTAACTATGGTTGTCCATGGTTGAGAACATTTGATAATGGTGACCATGTTGTTTTTTACCACCCAAATTAGCAACTCTTGGGTGGATGTTATGGGGATAACATGATATGGGAAATGCACCACTGTCACCTTAGCACAATCTTCCATTGACTTTAGGCCAACTCTCTGAGACCAAGGGGGGTATTCCAGTTCTTCCAACTACACACCTCCATATACGTTAGATAGACAAGTGTCTGAGTAGCCAAATGCCTTGAGAGTATTCAACCAAGGGTCAGGGAAATAAAGATAGAATATAAAGAGGATTAGGATCTAACTATAAGAGTGTTGAGATCTAAAAGAAATATTCTACAACAAAAAATACAAACCAACACTATGATTTCACCCTTTGAATGAATAAACAAGTATCATTTACCACACAAGAGTGAGATATTGTTGCATAAACCGAGAACCAATGATACACCTGAGTTATACCTTGATTGTATGCTGTAAAATGGACTAGCTTATTGTTGTTCAAAGATTTTAAAATCTGATTTATGATAATAAAAAAACGTAGAAATTGCAAATTTTGGGTGAGGAAAAGTGCCTCGAGCAATTAAAATGATGAATCTTGGGAACTTCGAGTAGTGAAGTGAATAAACCTTGCAAAAAAATCCCAACAATAGTAAGTTTCAAGTGCAAATGAATAAAATTCAAGCAATTATCTCAAACTTGCTAAAAATGGTGATGAATCCATCTAGTGTTTCACCAAAAATATCCAAAATGAAATATAACAACAATGAACAGCTTTGGAAATGAATTTCACCATTAGAATGTGTTATATAAAATTAATAAACAATTCCAAAATGAAATATAAACTAGGGTAGGATTAGATTTCACCTTTTAGGGTTAAACCCTAGCTCCAGGGTTTCACCAATTCTGATTTTTATTGCTATAATTAATTTCTAGAATTGATAAAAACCTTAAATTAGGCACAAGAATGTTAGATAAAACAATGAGGTACAATCCAATAGGGTCGATTTTCCTCCTGGGTTAGAAGATCATCAATTTAGCATAAACCCTTGGATAAAGATGTCTAGAAAATAAAAGTAAATCGTTAGTTTTATTTTAGACAATGAAATAAATATTTTTGATGGTTTATATCTTTTATATTTTTTGTATTTTTGTATTATAAATAAATAATTGAAAATTTAGGGTTTGGGTTGATGAATGTTGGCAGTTAGGGCTTAGCCTTATCTCCACCTAGGGCTTATGGGGTCAAGAAGTATGTTACTCTAAAAATTAGTTGTCTTCGTTTATGGATTAGAACTAGAAACTAGGGCCATAAGGCTAGTAGTCTCTTGCTAATCAAGACAAACTATGATAACCAATGCCCTATAAGAAGGGTTTCCCCAAGGAAATAGCCTTCACCAACAAGAACAACAAAATACTTGAAAAGAATACTTGAAAGCCTTGCCAAGGCGCACATAACTAATCAATACAAGAGATAAACACTTACCAAATCGTGTCAGGGAAAAATGAAGAGATACAAACCCTAGACATGCTCTCTCCAAGTAGTTGATAACTTATCAATGGATCAATCTTTCTAGTTTATGCAGAATCTTGAATAATCATCATAGTCTTTAAAATTTTCCAAGAAGAATAACCAAGAATGATAGAGCACCAAGAATTGCAACCAAGTATGGCTCCAAGAATAATCTCCAACAATTCACAACAATTTGAGTGAGAGGAGTGCCTATATTTATAGTGAGGCTCTCAACTCCTCTCCATTCTTTATTCCCCGAACTTAGGCTAAGGAATTAAAAAAATGACTTATCATCCACATAAATCAGAGACTAAGTTAAAAAGTACAATAAAATGATGTTTTACATGTTTAAAATGTGCTCCAAAAATGCTCAAATAATGTCCATAAATCCTTGAAATATGTCTCCAAAGCTTGACCATATCCATACCTAAGGTCAAGGCACCTCCATGAATCACGGGAGTGACCCTCCAAGTAAAAAAAAGGGCCATAAAATTATCAACAACAAGAATGACATCAAACTTCTAAGAGGGTTGATTTGGCCTTTTTGGTATAATGTTCCACTTTGAAAGGAAATAATAAAAATGAAGGAGAAAATAATAATAATCAACTAGAACATAACAAACAACACATAACACACGATTTAACATGGAAAACCCAAATTGGGAAAAACCAACCAATAGATCTATTGATTCCTTGACCAAACCCAACCAAGCCAACCAAGTGAGCCTTCACCACTCACGTCCTAGCACTTTACAATGGAGTATCACCAACATTTTAAAGGATTTCATAACATGCAATCCATGGTTTCTAAAACCACGGGCTACCAAAACCACGTGCTCGAAACCACCATTGTTTACCTAACAACTTTGACTCTTTCACCGAGTCAAGTTTAACGTAACATTCCCCCTTTAAACTTGACTTGGGGTTTTCCTTGACCATAACTGACCAATCTAGCCAAGTGAGTCTGCATTACTCACTTTTAGGCCCTACCCCCTCAAAGTTTATAACGAGAGTATCTGAAAATCCCTCATGCTCCCCCTATCACCTATGTCTACGTCTAGACTTTAATGGTATTTACAATAGGTACTCATGCTTAACCAGGTATTGCATTCATATGCCCATTTAAATGCAATAAATATTTTCAACTTCATTATAATAATATATTTTTTCCATTACAATTGTGTTCACTAGTTATTTTCTTATTTCCGTTGGCTCCATTTTCACATGTCCATTTGAAATGCGTTCTCCTTGACCCCAAGATAGCGCCCTCCTTTGGGAACATCTCCACCTACGAAATCATGGTCTTAAAGACAAAATTTCCACAATGGATGACAAATACTTTCAACGAAGATAACCTAGGTCCTTCATCTCCTTGACATTCAAAGAGAGCTCCACTATAGAACCAACCTTCGAATCTAGTGCTACCCATCATTGCCTAAACTAGAAGGATGGATTTCGACCCCAATGCCCATCTGCATCATGGTTGAACTTGAAAACAACCTAATGGGCATCACGCTCGAGGGAAATAACTTCCATTGTAGGCTCACCGTGTTAACTGTTCGATTCTCGCCCATTGCTTTCACCACTATTCACCTAACAACTTTGACTCTTTCACCAAGTCAAGTTTAACCTAACACACTTGAACATACATGGGGAGGGCTTAAAAGGCACTTAAAAGGTGGCAAGGAATAATCCTTGGCCACTAATTAAACTCTAGCATCTACCTCAAATAAAGTTGGATGACCTCACCCAAGCCAAAGTATCCTATTAAAGTGGACGAATTTCTCCAATTTTCCCAACAAGCCATCACAAGGTGATAATAAAGTGCATCCACATCAAAAGGTAAGTGTCAAGTGATCCCCATCATAGGATAAGTCACAGAAGTGACCTCCACATCATCAAACTAGGCTCCAAAAATCCCCAACGTTCTCATGAAGTGCCCCCAAATGAAGTTTTCCCTCCTTTAGTGAATAAATTGCTTTAAAAAGGTGTCAAAGGAGGGGGAAGTTCTGGCCTCTAACACATGGAAAGTGTAGAGTATGTCCATGCAGATGAAAATAACGATCGTTCATGCCTCAAAGAGGGTGACCATTTCATCAAAATATGTAATGTGCCTCAAAAAGTGTGCAATTGGATAATTATGTGCAGAATAATATCTGAAGGTCCAAGTATGATACATACATAAGAAAGACATGGTCCATGTGGGTAATGTGTTCTATAACATGGACGCGACAAACTTTACAAAATGAAATCACCTTTTACATAGAAAAATAATAAGTGAATAGATAGGGACTCATAAATCACATGTCCTAGTAGACTCGCCTCATAAGTCTCACATACCTACCCAAGACATAAATGGTCGACATCAGAGGGAGTTACCAACACCAAAGGGGTAGTCAGTTGGAGCAATAAAACCAAGCCCCTTGAGAATGGAGACTAAAAGGACACGCGATGACCATTCACCTGAGGGGATTTGGGTAACCTCTAACCAAAACTTGTACATCAAAATCATCCCATAATGGCACTTTGGGCACATCAGAGTGGTCAAATCTCATGAAAAAATGCAGAGTACTCTACAGGGAATCTGGGGTGTAACTGATGGCTCCAACTTGGGTACATGTGCTCATCTCGAGAGTGCATGAGAACTCCAAAATATTCCAGAAAGCCTTAGACCTGAAAAAATCTCACAAAATGGATGTTAAATGCAAGGGAGGGGAAGACACAAGTGCATTTTCCCTTCCTTGAGATAAAAATAAATCCAAGCATGAAAAGAATGAACTACATAATGTCAACCCTTGAAATCTACCTTTGTGCTTGATCACAAACTAAATAATGAAACATCAAGGATCAAGTATGCAAATTCTAACATCTCCATTACCTTTGTTCAATCAAAATCTAAAGTACGATCATGATCATGTGGAAGAAAAATAAAGTCATGCCAAGGTTTTCTTGTACTACTGCAAGATTCTTCAATCCAAAGGTGGATACGGATTATGTAATCATTTTTCTTGGTGTAGGCATAGGGAAAACCATCACTGCTACTCATCAAACCATTAAGCAAAAGGGGGTCAAAATGCGTCTCCAATAAAAACCTACAAGAATATTGTTGTCCCTTCTTGCTTCTTTTGATCACATATATGGATGAAACATGCAAAAACCCATTAGACTATATGTATTTCCCTGCATGTGAAAGTAATGAGTTGGGGACTTATGTGGGTCGGTTGGTCATGAAACACTTCTTGTACATGTAAATCAACCTCCTTGGTGGGATGACATGGTTGTTCGTGCATAGTGAAGTCATATTTACATTCCATGGCTATGTTTGGTTGTCCACAATACCACAAATATGCAATCATATCTTTGAAACCATCTTCATCTATGTCATAAATGGGATCCCCTTAAAAATAAAAACAACTTGTATCCCATTTTTGTCTTTCAATATGGAGAAGAGCATCAATATTATCAATCTTTTTGTCGTGATTCTCTTCATCAAATAAGTGTTCTTGTATTATACTTTCCTCTTCCTTGTTTCTAAAAGATGTATCATGAAACTCAAGATCTTGGAAGGGATTATAACATATCCACCCTTTTCTTTTTGCAGCAGAGAACTGATGAACACTTCAATTCATTTTTCATCAAGGTCTCCTTCACATACTTGATCTTAAAATGTATCTTGATTTACATTGGAAGAATGAGAAGGATCTTCATTTCCATTTCCTTCTACAACAAAATCTTCAACGATCTCATCATCTTCAATAGAAAGGAAAGGAATTTCTTTAGTATTTTCTTCAACAAGATCGTCATCACAAATTTCCTTGACATCTTCTATGTGGGGTACCTATTACTCATCCTTTTCCAATTATGAAATGTTGGGAAACAAAGACTCGTGGGAGGGAGGAAAGGGATGAGCCTCATCAAATAGATAATCATGCTTCAATGGAGAAGGCTTACAATGTTTTGTTTTGACATAATTACACGAGAAAAGGTATGCATCCATTGTTTGCCTTATTTCCACAAGATCACTTGAGTGGTTATCATCATATTCCATTGTAATAAACCTAGGGTTTCTAGGGGCTTAGGGTAGCTGGAAAACATGTTTTCCCACTTTAATTTATGTTGGGTTAGATCCCTCTAAAACTACTGTCCCTCCTGGTAAACCAGAAGGCAACGCTGCGCGCAGTGCACACAACACAGTCTCACCTGAGATAGATTTATGGGTGACTGCAATACTCAGATGTTTGCAGTCTAGGAATGAGTGGGGATCTGGGAGTGTATTCTATCTTCTTCATGCATTAATCTGGTTATTCATTCAATTATTTCTAGGATTCATTCATCTTTAGGCCCATGCATGCATTCTAATACATCTCATTAATCATTCATTCATAAGATAACCATTAAAGAAATTAAACATGCAAGAAACATCTCATATAACACAGGTTTTACCGCCTTCTGGGCTAC
>JZKD02S0995645.1:0-13557 GCA_000966675.3 Picea glauca
AGAACCTTTGCTTAAGAGCTCTTCTCAGGTGATAAGAGTTCCTTGACTTCAGTTAACTAGTTCCCCTTCTCCAAATCAAGTGTATGAGATGTTTTAAGTGCCTTCTTAGTGTCGTTGTTATGGCAGTATGCTTGAACAACGTTTGCGACACTTGTGAACAACTTGCGACACTTGCGAAAGTTGTAAGGAAGATGTGACACTTACGACAATTAAGAGGAACATGCGACACTTATCCAGTTGAGTAATTTTGACGTGTAACAAACCTCTCATGGATGCACTCACCACTGTGATGCATTCCTGTGGACATGAGGCATCTGAGTGGCCCCAACTTTATCAACAAGATCTGGACTTCGCCACCACCTATCAGCTCTTGGGTACAAGCGCGAATGTTACTGATTTTCACATTCAGGATGAACTGTTATGCCATCTGGGCCATCTCTGTGTTCCTGCAAGTGAGCGTGCAAAGCTGATTTGGGAAGCCCACTACAGTTGGACGGTAGGCCATTTTGGCATGGAGAAAACTGTGGTCGTTCTACATACACATTTTTATTGGCCAAAACTTCGACAGGACGTCAACAAGTATATCAGATCTTTCACTTCCTTTGCCATTGCCAAGCCAACCATCAAGAAGCAAGGCTTATACACCCCTCTTCCTACTCCCAAGAATCCTTGGGAATCCATCTCGATGGATTACATGTCTGCCCTTCCATCCACCAAGAAAGGAAATGATTGTGTATTTGTGGTTGTTGATTGGTTTCGAAGATGGCCATCTTCACAACCTACAAGAAGAACATCACAGTGGCAGATACCACCAAGATCTTATTTGAACGAGTGTGGGTCCATTTTGGGATACCACAGACCATCATCTCTGACTAGAACAACAGGTTCCTCAACACATTTTGGTCGAGTCTCTGGTCATTGTTGGACACCAAGCTCACTAAATCCATTGCTTTCCACCCCCAAACAGATGACCAAATAGAGGTCATCAATCGAATGATTGTGCACATCCTACACATGTGCAACTCTAAGCATCTGTGTACATAGGATGAGAGTCTCCCCTATGTTCAACACAATTACAACAGGGCTCTCCATAGCTCCACCGACCATATCCCATTTCAAATGGGGTTGGGATTCCAACCCTTGGGTCTTTGATGTTGTACTGCCTCTTGCAACCACACAGAGAAACTCTTCCCATGTCCAGTCTAAGACCGACAAAGCCACCAGATTCATTGACCGAATTCAACACATGCGCCAACAGGTCCATGGGATTTTGCAGAAAACCAATGCTAAGTACAAGCAACACCATGATCAACATAGGGTACTGCACCAGTTTCAGGTTGTAGACAAGGTCTGGTTACATTTGCATAATGAGCATCTTACAGGGCCCCATTGGAAGCTCCGCCCACTTCGCTATGGGCCTTACACTATCACCAAGGTTGTGGGTAGCAATGCTTTTGAGCTCAACACTCCACCCTTCCCTGGGTTCCACCTAGTGTTCAATGTGGACCTCCTTCAGCCATATTTTCCACCATTATTGGACACCTTAGAGATCGCAAAACAACTGACACCAACAGAGCTCAATTGTAACGACCCCGACAGTTACGACTACAAGCAAAGAAGAAAGTGCATTTTTTTTTTGTTTTAGGCAGGAAGGCAATGATGACAAACAGTTGAACCCCACCACCTGACGACGAACACAAGCACACAGATCATGCAACAGACAACTACGACTCCATGCACTAGAACAAAAGAAACTAGGCGAAACATGCGTAAATCAACATATAGAAACGACTACCCGCCCGACACAAACATGACAATGCCTACAAGCTAAAGGACCACATCCACCATCCCGACACAACAGCCTCGACGGTCAATAACTAGAACCTCGATGGCGCGCAACCAAACGCATGAAAGCGTTACATCCCAAGCACCAACAACAACTACAATGAACAATGCTCGCAACGGGTAGCATAGAGTCCGACCAAGTTATCATTCGCCTCTATCCGTTAAGGCGCACAATGATCCCCTCCTCAAGAATCACGCGGTCGCCTGGTGATAGGCGCGACAACAACCATGGAACAACAACCTAATTGGACCAAGGACTCAAGATAAATCCAACGCGTTAGGAGCCGAAATAACTGACAAGAAGACTACACCCTCACCCCCCAAGAAACAAGTCGACAAGATGCAAGACGCAAGATGACGATACACACACACCCAAGCAATGAGTCGACATGACACAAGGTGACATTGCTCGATTTAAATTGCGTGAACTATTCAACAACTCGCCAACAACCAAAAACCATTATTTGTTAGGCATAAAGTCTGAGTGTGAAGGCGTGAACCACTATAAGGTTACTCTTAACATAAATGTGACCATAAAGTGACCAAATGTGAACTATTAATTCTAAAAATGGTAATGTTGTTCCATAAAATTATTTCAGTCCATTAATATCTACGGTGGTAAATACAATTCAAAACACAATGTTATCCCTAATCATGTCAGAAAACAAACGTTGTCCATAAGTACATAACCCAATCGTTGTCCATTAATACCTATCAAATCGCAGACAGATCAACGATGTTTATTGATCATATGAAAATGTTATCTTTAATTAGGTGACTGTCCAATAAAGATGTGGTTGTCCATTGAACATTTAAATGATAAGGCTGTCCATTGTTGTAGGTAGCAATTGATATGGTTCTCTATTGATAGTCGATGCCATTTAAGTATGAATTCACTGCCTAAATCACAATGGGAATATATATTCATTGGCCATGAACCCCGCAATAAAATCATGCAGAATATCCATCTTAACATCATGATGATAAATCAACGAAGATTAGAGTAGAAGAAGATTTATTTCGTTGTGAAAAACTAAGTAACCAATCAAATCATATCTTTAAATTTTGGATGTTATTCACTTGTAATCCTATTAAATTTGGAACCTTATTAAAGCACCATATATTATTCGGCCAACAAATTACATATAAGGAAATAGATCGAGAATAATCTAATAAAGAGTTTTGACGGAATATTCTTAGCTTTTACAATGATATCCCATTATTTAATCAACGAATTCATTGTCTAAAGCATAGAAATGTGTCAGTCGATGTGTATTAACTCGCAGAGTAATATTCACCATCAAAAGGTGATAATTGCAGAGTTAATTGGCAGACCAGATGTATTAAAAAAACCACACAGTAAATTCGCCAGGAAATGTATTAAAAACGCAAACTTAAATTGCTAGGAAGTGTATTAAAAACACAGAGTTACTTCGTCGGGAAATGCATTAAAAACGCAGAATTAAATTTCCAGGAAAGGCATTAAAACACAGACTTAAATTGCCAGGAAATGTATTAAAAACGTTGTCATGAAGATTCCAACTCCGTCATAAGATATAAAAGAAAACGATGTCCGAAGAAGGGTAAATTAGCAGTCTATAAATGTATAAACCAAGGGTAAAGTTGCAGGGTAAAATTTTCCATTAAAAAGTAATGAGTTACCAAGGAAATTCGTCATCGGAATACAATGAATTGCAACAGGAGAAATTTCGTGGTGGAAGGTATTAAAACGCAAGGAAATTCGTTATAAGAATACAATGAATTGCAAAGGGAGAAATTTCATGGTGGAAGGTATTAAAACGCAAGGAAATTCATCATCATAATACAATGAATTGCAGAGGGAGAAATTTCATGGTGGAGGTATTAAAACGCAAGGAAATTTGTCATCATAATACAATGAATTGCAGAGGGATAAATTTCGTGGTGGAAGGTATTAAAACACAAGGAAAAATTCGTCATCAGAATACAATGAATTGCAGAGGGAGAGATTTCGTGGTTGAAGGTATTAAAACGCAGAGGGTCCTTGCCATCAGAGATAATAAAACGCAGAGTGATGATGGAGTTGTTGTGCCAACAATGAATACAAATTGTTGGGCGTAAGATGTCAAGAAGAGTGGGTTGAATGTTGGGTAAGTAAGGGTGAAAACGCAGAGATTAAAACGTAGAAGATAACAAGTGGTTCACTGAGAAAAAAGATAAACAATCGCAGAGGTAATCAATCGCAACAAGGCACAAGACAATCATTCAACTAGGAACAATCAACAGGGGTAGACAGTTGCGCAAAACTATCCTTCGCTCATCATCCATGTACAGAAAAGCAGGGCATTAGGGTCTATAGGTCTATTAACACCGAAGTGACGATCGTCGATCTGGATCCTGGACGACTGCTCAAGCGTGGACTGATGATCTAGGGATGAGAATGAAAGATAAAGCACAATCTCTTCATAATAATCATTAAAAAAAACAAGACAGTCATAGCAATTAGGGATCGGTTTCCAAGTGAATCGATCCAATGCAACGAGCATAAAGCTATCACGACTTTAAGTTCTCAATTAAAAACGCTGAGTAAACATATTTTTTTTTATACAGTAGAAGTACAATAATGGAAGTGCAAGATCAATATTAATCTACCATTCAAAATAAAAGCATGCGTATCATAGCCCAAGGTGACAGCTCTGAGTTGTTGTCCCACGCGCTCCGTCCAACTCCCGGTTGCCAACCAATGTGACTTCACCAGTACCTCCCAGCCAACGCTAGGGGTACTCTTCTTCCCCCTTAGCCCCCCGAGCTGCAAAGGGGCCACACACTCTAAACCAAAGAACAACTAGCAACCAACTCGCCTCAAAAGGTCGAGCTACCACTCGTTACCCAAGATGGGTATCCCAACTCCCACAAGATAAGTCAGTCAAGTCAAAAATTTTGTAGCGTAATGCTACGCATGAAGAAGAGATCCATACTCCTCCTCCTCCATCCTTTTTATAGAGTTTCTAAGCGATTTATTTCCCAAATTCCCATTTTATTTATTTTTCATTAATTTAATTCAGAAAAACTTCCCCTGTACACATGTCACCCATCCCCCTAGCTACACCAGAAATTAAATTCATTATTTATTTACTTACTCTTATTTCCCTCTCCCACCTAAAAGCATTCCTAAAATCTCTCCTAGGTGTCCCCATATTCCTTTACACATTTTAATGACTTACGCCCTTACTAAATTCCTAGTTGAGTTCGTATTTAGAAAGTTCTTAAAGGCAAGATTGCTTACTAAGTTAGTCATTCTACTTTTTTTTTCCTTATGTTTCCATTTTTCTTTATGTTTCCCCTTTTTCCCTTAGTTTCCAAATTCTTTTAAGTTTCCCTCTTTTCCCTTTTTATCTAAAACTCAAATTAGCAAGTGTAGAAAAATTACCTTTTACCCTTTTTTTCTTTTTAATTAATAAATTTTAAATTAGCATATGCAACAAAACAATCATTTCCTTTTTTTTTTTTAATTTAATCCCCCAAAGTAATTTGATTTTAATAAATTAATTGAATTTCTTACCCCCTTCTCATCCCATGTTTAAATATGAATATACTATTTTTTTACCACAAGTATCACTTCGACCTAGATTTTAATTTCCTAGGGTGGGTGACATTTTTATTAGGGAAATTGTTTTTAAATCTTTCTTATCACATCAGTCGTTCTAAGGCCATCTAGGTTTATTCACTTATTAGTTAACAACGCAACGTGCCCTTCAGGACGTACTAGGTGCTCCAAGGGTGCCACTCGCCTCATTTTGTTTCCCTTGCGCGATGTGCCCTTCAAGAGGCACTACGTGCTCTAAGGGTGCCACTCGCCTCTTTCCTTTTTTCTTGCGCGACGTGCCCTTCAGGACGCACTACGTGCTCCAAGGGTGCCACTCGCCTCTTGACTAACTTGGTAGACATCAAAAACCCCTACAGTCAATACTTCGCCAGGTGATATTGTGGGAGACTAAGGGCCTCTAAGGAATAAGGCCCCTGCCTTATTGTGCGCCCCTTAGAATCATTGTGAGCGACTGTCGCAGTCTTCCCTCACGACATCGTGGGTCTTCTCAAACTAGGTAATCATTAACCTACAGTTCGAGCCATGACAGGAGTGCTAGTAGGTTGTGGCAGGGCTATTGTCCACACCTCTCCCTCAACGTCTCTGGTTGTCATGTGTGACCCCTCTACTCCACATATGAGTCTAGTCGGCAAGCTATCGTCAGCCTGCATCATCAACGAATCATGTCAAAAATAAAATCAATCATCATAACATCTAATCAGATGTGCATATGTCATATCAAGAATAATCAAAACCCAATAGTCCACTCCTTGACTCAATCCAGAGTCCAAGGGGTTTCATCGATGCCTCTGCATCCTCGAGGTCCAAAGTCCTACACACTTAGGAGAACCCAGTCAATAGCACATGTCTATGTAAACACACAAAATAACATATCTATAATGCCTCATATTCATAATCAAACGACCAATAGTATAATAATCTGGATCACTTGCAAGAAAGTATCCTCAAAGAATAAGTTCGCTCAGTGCACACAAGAGCGGGATGTTACATACACCCACTCTTGGTCTAAACTTCGTCCCCAAGTTTCACAGTATATAACTGCCAAAATAATGTGTATCATAGTATCATAAGTCTATCTATCCAACAAAAATGGAAATTGTTGGTGTATTTCATATGCATCCTCCCAGGTCGCCGAGTGCGGACTATAGTTGTCCCACTGGACCTTGACCTGATCTACTGTTCGACACCGTAGTTGTCGAATGCGACGATCCAGGATGTAGATCGGCTCAGTCATGAGCGCTCCCTCGTCCAATACTTGCAAGGAACTCATGTCAATAACATGTGTAGGATCACTAATATAATGTCTCAAAACAGATACGTGAAAAACATCGTGCATACACCTCAAAGAATCAGGCAAGGCTAGTCGATAGACCACGGGCCCCTTCTTCTCCACAATCTCTAAAGGTCCCACGAACCTAGGAGAGATTTTACCTCCCTTTCCAAACTTGATCGAACTCTTATGTGGTTTTATCCACAAGAAGACTCGATCACCAACTTCGTAATTGCGGTCGACAAGGCGTGCATCAACATAACTCTTCTGTCGATCCCATGCTTCTTTGATCCTTTATATTATTGTTTGCATTTTATATTCCATTTCTTGGATCACTTCTGGTCCCACCAGGACCCTATCCTCAAGCCGATCCCAAATCAAAGGCATCTGACACGGTCGCCCGTAAAGAAACTCGAAAGGCGCCATCATAATGGTGCTTTGGTAACTATTGTTATATGTGAATTCTACCAGTGGCAAGAATTCTTCCCACCTCTTATGTTGGTCCATCACGTACATGCGCAACATGTCTTCCAAGATTTGGTTTGTTCGTTCGGTCTGCCCGTCAGTCTCTGGGTGATACGCAGTACTAAAGTTAAGTTGGGTTCCCAAGGCCTCTTGGAAATTAGTCCAAAATCGTCTGGTAAACATCGATCCTCGATCAGATATAATCCTCTTAGGCACACCATGCAGCCTCACAATCTCACTGATGAAAATTATAGCTATGTTAGGTGCCTGATACGTCGTACACACGGGAATAAAATGAGCACTCTTCGTCAGAGTGTCGACTACCACAAAAATCAAGTCGTGTCTCCTTTCCGTCAGTGGCAATCCAACAATAAAATCCATCGAAATAACCTCCCATTTCGATTCTAGAATAGCGTGTGGCTGTAGTAATCCTGTTGGATGTCTATGTTCAACCTTTACCTGCTGACATTCTAGACATTTGGCTAGATAGTTGACTATGCCTGCCTTCATTCCTTTCCGGAAGAATAAGGCTTTAAGGTTCACCCTCATCTTCATGACTCCTGGGTGAGCCATGTACACTGCTCTGTGAGCCTCGTTTAGGATCAAACTCCTCAACTCGTCGTTTGATGGTATGTAAATTCGATTTTTAAATCTCAATAATCCATTGTCATCAAACGTAAACCCTTCAAATCTTGGTATCATCTTTGTGTTTTTTCCGATAAAATCCTTGACCTCTTTGTACCAGTCATCATCGCGTTGTAAGGTTAGGATCTTTTCACGTAGATTTGTCTGAAGAGGCAACACCAAAAATATGTGTGGTCTCCGACTCAATGCATCTGCCACTCAGTTCATTGTTCCCTTTATGTAAGTAATCTTTAAATCATACTCGCTAAGCAATTCCGACCAACGTAGTTGTCGCACATTCAGGTCACTTTGCGTAAAGATGTGTTGTAGTCCACAGTGGTTAATTTTAATTCAAAATTTCATCCAATAAGGTAGTGTCTCCACACTCTCAAGGCATAAACAATGGCTAACAACTCCAAATCATGCGTCGCATAGTTCTCCTCATGCCTTCTCAATTTCCTGGAGATGTAAGCGATCACTCGACCGTCTTGCATCAAGACTTCACCTAAACCTTCCTTGGATGCGCCAGTGCATACCAAAAAGTCCACATCCATGTCAGGGACCTTTAGTATTGGTGTCGTTTTCAACAACTCCTTGAGCCTCCGAAATGCTTCTGCACATTTCTCGATCCAAACAAACTTCTTATTCTTCTTCTGCAATTCCGTGATCGGATTTGCTATCTTCGAAAATCCCTCGACGAACCATCGATAGTATCCTGCTAAACCCATGAAGCTACGCACTTCCAGGACATTCGTCGACGCAGGCCATTCCATAATATTCTCAACCTTTGTTGGATCCACGGTGATACCTTCGCCGGAGATGACATGTCCTAAGCAATGAATCTTCGATTGGTAAAACGAGCATTTAGACAATTTCCCATACAATTTGTTCTCTCGCGGACACTATAGTACCAAGTGCAAGTGCTCGTCATGCTCCTCCATCGTTCGAGAGTAAATCAAAATATCGTCAATGAATACTTGGATGAACTTGTCCAAGTACTCGCGGAACACCCTGTTCATCAAACTCATAAATACCCCTGGGGCGTTTGTCAGTCCAAACTGTAAAATAATAAACTCGTAATGTTCGAACCTCATCTTAAAGGCGGTCTTAGGGATGCCATCCTCCTTGATCCGTAACTGGTGATACCCTGATCTCAAGTCGATCTTTGAAAACACCGTCGCACCCTTCATTTGATCAAACATATCATCAATCCTCTGCAACAGATACTGATTCTTGATCGTTGCCTTGTTCAATTGACGGTAGTCAATGCAGAGTCTCCACGACCCATCCTTCTTTCGTATGAAAATAACAGGTGCACCCCATGATGACACACTAGGACGTATCAGTCCCAAGTCCAACAACTCCTTCAGTTGCATTATCAACTCTTGTAAATACGGGGTCGACATCTGCTAAGGCGTTCTTTTTATCGGTTCAATCCCTAGTTTTAGGTCTATGGTAAACTCCAATTCCCTCTCTGGCGGCATCCCAGGTAACTCCTCTGGGAAGACGTCCACAAATTCTCTCACCACAGGAAGGTGTTCTAGACCTTCTACTACTCCCTTTTCGTTTAACGCAAGGATCGCATAAAGCTTACACCCCCTGCACATGCTCTTCCGCAACTGTAAGGAAGAGATGAACCTCAGGCAAACTCCCTGGTTCTGACCTACAATCACGTGTCTCTATCCCTCATCATCGACTAAGCTCAATCGTTTCATCTTACAGTTGAGTATCGCCTCATGCGATTCCAACCAGTCCATACCGATTACGACGTCATAAGATCCTAAGATCGTGATGGACAGGTTGGCCCTGGTGAAAAACTCTCTCGGGTTAAGGGTACAACCCGTAACCTTCCCTCCAACCTTTTGTTTAGCTCCCGAATCCATCTCTACAAATCTAAACTCATCCTATTCGTCTGCCTTTACCTTAATCCTTTTTAGCACTGCACCAGAAATGAAACTCTCGATAGCACTAGGATCTATCAAAATACTAAGGGTCTGGTCAGCGACGATACCTGATGTCTCGAGCATAGTCGACTGGTGCTCTGCCTGGCGGTTATTCACTGCTGCATGAATCTGATGGGCCTTGCCCAAATCTCCCATGGTAGTGGGTCCAACTGATATAGATGCTCTAGTCCTCTCCATTGGGCAGTCGCGCTACTAGTGTGGCTCCCCACATGTCCAACACCCCTTCTTCGGTCCAGTACTTTTGGTACCCGAAGTAGAAGTCGTCGACCCATCGACCTGGAATCCTAGTATGTTCTGTTGAATAGGCCTAAAGTTTTGTGGCTGTGGTCGACATTGTTGCTGATGTTGTGGTCCTCGGTAAGGAGTCTGTTGTTGAGGTGTTGGTCGTCGAGGTGTAGTGAAAGTGGATCCTCTCTGGAAGCCATGATATCCTGGCATATGTCTGGTTGGTGTCTGATGCTACTACGCATAAGTTGACACCTGCCTTGATGGTCTTGCTGGAGTCTTGCTCTAACCCCCGCGAATAAGCTCCTCCTCTATTATGAGGGCCTTCTGGACAACATCATGCAAGGTCTGAGGCATCAGAATCCTAACCTTTTCACTTATGCTGACATTAAGGCCAAACAAAAATCTATTGACCTTAAGTTTCTCAGTATTAAGGTGTGGAGCATACCGAAGCAACTCCATAAAATGAGCCTTGTACTCAGGCACCATATGGTCTCCCTATTATAAGGTGTTGAACTCATTGAGTTTACACTCAATGAATTCCTCTGATAGGTACCTCTCTCGGAACCATTCCTTGAATAGTTCCCATGACACATCTTCGATGACCATGTTCAATTGTGGCAGGAGCGTCTTCCACCATAGAAGAGCGCTCCCCTTCAGTTGAAATACCGCCATGTGGACCTTCATGTTGGGCGTATAGTCGTGAAGTGCAAAGCACATCACCATATTCTCATGTGAAAAGACCTCATCAGCCCAACCACATCACCCACCGCTATCTGCTCCTACCCGACAACCTATTCGTCTCCCTGGGGGTTAGACCCCTCAAGTGTGGATGCTATTGGAAGCATCGCGCCTCCTCCCCTAGCACCCTGTCGCCTGCCTCCGTGACACCCTCTAACCATGATTACCTGCACGAATACAAGTCAACTTAATTAGCAACATTATAATCAAATATCATATCAACGAAAGTTGAAGTGTTCCCAAGTCGCGGGTTGAACCCGCTCCGATACCATATGTAACAACCCCGATTGTTACGACTACAAGCGAAGCAGAAAGTGCATTTTTTTTTAGGTAGGAAGGAAACAACGACAAATAGTTGAACCCCACCACCTGACGACGAACACAAGCATGCAGATCATACAATAGACAACTACGACTCCACGCACTAGCACAAAAGAAACTAGGTGAAACATGCATAAATCAACAAATAGAAACGACTACCCACCCAACATAAACATGACAATGCCTACAAGCTAAAGGACCACATCCACCATCCCGACACAACAGCCTCAACGACCACTAACTAGAACCTCAATGGGGCAAAACCAAACGCATGAAGGCATTACATACCAAGCACCAACAACAACTACAACAAACAATGCCCGCAACGGGTAGCACAGAGTCCAACCAAGTTATCATTCACCTTTATCCGTTAGGGCATGCAATGATCCCCTCCTTAGAAATCATGCGGTCAGTCGCTTGGTGATAGGCGCAACAACAACCGTGGCACAACAACCTAATTGGACCAAGGACTCAAGATAAATCCAACGTGCTAGGAGCCGAAATAACTGACAAGAAGACTACACCCACACCCCCCAAGCAACAGGTCAACAAGACGCAAGATGACAATACCCACACACCCAAGCAGTGAGTCGACATGACGCAAGGTGACATTACTCGATTTAAATTGCGCGAACTATTCAACGACTCACCAACAACCAAAAACCATTATTTTTTAAGCATGAAGTCTGAGTGCGAAGGCATGAACCACTATAAGGTTACTGTTAACATAAATGTGACCATAAAGTGACCAAATGTGAACTATTAATTCTAACAATGGTAATGTTGTTCCATAAAATTATTTCGGTCAATTAATATCTACGGTGGTATATACAATTCAAAACACAATGTTATCCCTAATCATGTCAGAAAACAAACGTTGTCCATAAGTACATAACCCAATCACTATCCATTAATACCTATCAAATCACAGACATATCAACGCTGCCTATTGATCATATGAAAATGCTATCTTTAATTAGGTGTCTGTCTAACAAAGATGTGGTTGACCATTGAACATTTAAATGATAAGGCTGTCCATTGCTGTAGGTAGCAATTGATATGGTTGTTTATTGATAGTCGTTGCCATTCAAGTATGAAGTCACTGCCTAAATCACAATGGGAATATACATTCATTGGCCATGAACCCCATCATGATGATAAATCAACGAAGATTAGAATAGAAGAAGATTTCTTTCGTTGTGAAAAACTAAGTAACCAATCAAATCATATCTTTAAATTCCAGATGTTATTCACTTGTAATTCTATTAAATTTGGAACCGTATTAAAGCACCATATATTATTCGGCTGACAAATTACACACAAGGAAATAGATCAAGAATAATCTAATAAAGAGTTTTGACGGAATATTCTTAACTTTTACAAAGATATTCATGTATGTAATCAATGAATTCGTTGTCTAAAGCATAGAAATATGTCAGTCGATATGTATTAACTTGCAGAGTAGGATTAGCCATCAAAAGGTGATAATCACATAGTTAATTGGCAGACCAGATGTATTAAAAAAAACCACACAGTAAATTCGCCAAGAAATGTATTAAAAACTCAGACTTAAATTGCCAAGAAGAGTATTAAAAACACAGAGTTACTTCACCAAGAAATGCATTAAAAACACAGACTTAAATTGCCAAGAAAGGTATTAAAAACACAGAGTTAAATTGCTAGGAAATGTATTAAAAACATTGTCATGAAGATTCCAACTCCGTCATAAGATATAAAAGAAAACGATGTCCGAAGAATGGTAAATTAACAATCTATAAATGTATAAACCAAGGGTAAAGTCGCAGGGTAAAATTCGCCATTAAAAAGTAATGAGTTACCAAGGAAATTCGTGGTGAATGTATTAAACGAAAGGTAATTTAGCCATCAGAATACAACGAAATGCAGAGGGAGGAATTTTGTGGTGGAAGGTATTAAAATGCAAGGAAATTCCTCATCAGAATACAATGAATTGCAGAGGGAGATATTTTGTGGTGGAAGGTATTAAAACGCAAGGAAATTCGTCATCAGAATACAATGAATTGTAGAGGGAGAAATTTCGTGGTGGAAGGTATTAAAACGCAAGGAAATTCATCATCAGAATACAATGAATTGCAAGGGAGAAATTTTGTGGTGGAAGGTATTAAAAAGCAAGGAAATTCATCATCATAATACAAGGAATTGCAGAGGGAGAAATTTTGTGGTGGAAGGTATTAAAACACAAGGAAAAGTTTGTCATCGGAATACAATGAATTGCAGAGGGAGAAATTTCTTGGTTGAAGGTATTAAAACGCAAAGGGTCCTTGCTATCAGACATAATAAAACACAGAGTAATGGTGGAGCTGTTGTGCCAACAATGAATACAAATTGTTGGGCATAAGATGTCAAGAAGAGTGGGTTGGATGTTGGGTAAGTAAGGGTGAAAACACAGAAGATAATAAGCAGTTCGTTGAGAGAAAAGATAAACAATCACAGAGGTAATCAATTTCAACAAGGCGCAATACAATCATTCAACCAGG
>JZKD02S0995711.1:12945-23388 GCA_000966675.3 Picea glauca
CAAATAAATCCTCACCAAATCTCCCAATAATTAAGCAAAGACAGTAGAATTAGAATCAAACGTTAATTTTTTTTTAATATGATTAGATTTATAAAAAAAATTAGAATCAATAAAATTTATAAATAAATAAGATTTATAAATAAAATTAGAATCAAAAGTTAATTTTTTTTAATGTGATTAGATTTATCAAAAAAATTTATAAATAAATAAGATTTATAAATAAAATTAGAATCAAAAGTTAATTTTTTTAATGTGATTAGATTTATCAAAAAAATTAAAGTGATTAGATTTATAATTATGATTTTGTTTTATAAATAAAATTATAATCAAATAGTTGTTAAATATTTTTATTTTTAAGCGTAATTAAATTTATAATTATATGATTTTATTTTATAAATAGGATTATAGATTTTTAAATGTATTNTTTATAAATAATTTTTTTTTTCTTTCCATTAATGATTTTGTTTTTTATTTAAAAGCAACAAAAGCTTACATGGCTTAGGATTACTGGCCTATAAAGATGAACAGAGACTTATTCTACAATAAAGATACAAAAGTGTGATACAAATAAAAAGATTAAAATAATCACTTAGAAGTATTTTAAAATTGAAAAATAAATTAGTTATAATGGAAATAGATGTGTATCAATTTCACTTGCTGAAATGTGTTCGTCTACTCTTACAGAACCACAATTCCCTCTACTCTTACAGAACCACAATTCCCTAGTTGATCGTAATCGTCGAGAGGGGATTGGATTGGATTGAGGAGCATGAGTCACTCCTACACATTAGGGATGAGTGTATTTATTGCAGAAGTAGATTATCCGAACTTTTGGTGGCCTGCAGAAAGAGTTGCAATCGTTATGATCTTGGTTGCCTTCTTGTTCTTCCTATGGCTCTACTGAAAGTCTTCTCCCTTGTTTCACCTTCTTCCCCTCACACCTAACTTGATGTTGTTTATGGTTATTGTTTTGGGACTACATTGTGCCAACAACACTTCCTTCATATCGCACCTAAGTTGATTAGTGTTTTTATGATCTCCATTTACTTTTTCAATTTGATCATATCGATTCTAATGTAGGTAAGAAACATATACATAATCATGAGAGATATAAATTTATTTTATAAATTTGTTTGAGAAAGTTGACTATTTAAACAATATTGTATGTAAGGAACATATACATAATCATGAGAGATATACATTTATTTTATAGATTTATTTGAGAAAGTTGACTATTTAAACAATATTTTGGAGCTCTTCAAGGGATTTATGTTTGTTTGTTATTTTTATTTTTATTTTTTTTTGGACATTAAGTAGTATGTAATGATATAACATAAACTATAAGGAAAACACCTTGTAGTCAAAGATTTTGTGGAATCTCCTTGAAAAATTTATTCCTTCTCTATTTATAACAAAGGTTGTTAGCAAAGGCAATTAGAGGTTTTTGCAGAGGTTTTTTTACCGGTGTGTCTATCAGTTAAATATGCCCCGGTGCTAAACTATTAAGGAACACCATCACTCGTTATAATAAAAAAATACAAGCACCAAACAAAGCACCCCAATGCATGTGACCATTACTACCCGGTGCATATCCCTATCATATGGCGCATCGAGGTATGGTAAAATAAAAAAAATATTACCAAACCGGTTTTCATTATTACACTTCATTTTGTGCTTGGAAACTCTCTGACAATAACCTATTCTCACTCTTCTTCCAAGACCACCCCGTTAGTAGTGCTCTACATTGAGTTTGATAGCTCCAGTAGTAGATTCCACACATTTCAAAATTATGGAAAACATCACAAGTTTTCATTTCTTCTCTACGATGGAACCATACCTCCTCACGAAAAAAAAGACTAGGTAAATTGTTTATCATCTTCCTATTTGCATTTTCATCCAATTAAAATTTGAATTCGGGCTGAAATTTTACCATTTTTTTAGTTTTCTTTTTCAATTTCATGCGATGCGCTTGAACACTTCAGATCACCCCAAAGAAAGTGTGTATTGTGCATAAATACATAGAAAGTCCCACCACCAATGCATATAATATAAACATATGCAATGATGTTGTTCACAGAACAACATCGTGGTAAATTTTGGAAAATAAGCATAGTTGTGCATCTTTTTAGACGTTTTGTTACCGATGTGTTATAAAACACAACGCACCACTAAACAAAAAATTGGAGCACAGGTGCATTCACATTAACAAATCACACTGCCTTATTTTTATCATAAAAAACAACCTAGCAGTACACCAAAGTTAAGAAAACACATTGGTGTTGTAAATAGCATGACATCTGACAGAATATTTAAGAATTTAACATAATGATGCATCTTATGAGAAGCCACGTCACTAGTGTGTCCTAAAAGACAACAAATCAAACAAACTCGGTCGGTATTCCATGAACAATGGAGCCCTAGTGGGTTCCCTTTAGCAAACTTCACTTCCCAAGTTTCAACACATAGAATTTATTGTAGCGGTGAGTTAAAGTTCACAAAATGCACCGGTGTTGTTAACCTAACTACATTGGGACAAATACTTAATGACCTAGCATACTGATGTTTTTGTTTGAATGCCCCATTACTAGTGTGTTATACAATACAATGCACCGCTAAACAAAACATCATTTCTCCAAGAAGACCGGAGCACTAATGCCTTCACATTAACAAATTGCACAACCTAATTTCTAATAAAAAAATTAACCTAGTGTTGGCTAGAAGTCCATGAAACACATCAGTAGTGTAAAAAGAACGTCACTGAGACAAATATTTAATAATTAACATTTGTGTACATATAACGAAATGCCTCATTACTAGTGTCATGCATATCATTACACTGCTAAGGCCATATCGATGCTCCAAGCATAAAGGAGCACCATTTTGTTACATATACCCAACTGCACCGCCTAGCATAGAGCAAAGGAAAAATGGCATAGCACTGCATCTTGTTGGACTCCCCATTCCCAATGCATTGTAGAAAAGAGAACATTAGCGCGTTATTACAATAATACCGCATAGTAGTGTTTTTTCTGATATAGTGCACACGGGTGGTACATAGTTGTTATTGTGGGTGCACTAGTTACTTTTCCATATGTTTTTTGCAAATGGATATTAATTCTAGTTTTCGTTAAAAACAAATTATTTAAATATTATGTGTATGTTTTTAAATTTCAAATCATGTTATCTATATATATGTGCCAAAAAATATTTGTATGTGAATAAGAGACGATGATGGTGAGAGGAGAAATGATAACAACGGGTTGACATGTGCACCTTTGTATGTGAATGGGAGGCCCAAGAGAGTGAGAGGGAGAGGATCCCTCGGCCTATTACACTCCAAACATGTTCCCTTTTAAAGAATGTTGGCCTCATCATCTTTTATGAGGAGGATACATCCCTTAGGGGGAACTCTCTATTTTTATAATAGTTGATCTGTTGTTGGGATCATTCTCAATAGGTATTCAGGGTTGGTCCCATTTGTGGTATGAACCCATGGAAGATGATTTTTATTTTATCATTGGGTTTTCTTGGAGGGGGGAAGTTTGGCCCCAGTTCCCTCATCTATCGCATAGTGTTACAAGAGAAACCCAACTTGCATATGTGCATAGATATGCCCATCTGGACAATGATTCCTCTTTGGGATTCCAAGTTGTTGGTGGTCAGATGTCGATGGATTCATTCATGCAGAGGAGGTTAGGTGTTTGTGTCTTATTCTCACGAAAATATCACACTTTACCTCTGATGGGTAGTGCATTAGTTTCTCTTTGATGTATTATGTATATAGTTTAGTGTAGAGGCCTCGATTGATTAGGTGGATGAATATTTTTTTGAGACAATTTTTTTTTGTACTGGATCATTGTCACGTTGTTTTTGATGGGAGGATGTTCTTCCCATTCAAGTCATAGTTATTTACATTAATTTTTGAAGGGTTTCATGCCACTCGATCAACAATACCATGCTTTCCTCCTAGACATATGATTAATGTGTGTATATGCATGTGGGGGTAGTCATTTCCCAAGAGGGGCCAACTAGAGTTGTCGTGTACTCTGGTCAGTAGGGATATATGTGATTTTTTGGTTGGATAGGAAAACCATGTCCTCAACCTTATAAAACAACCATACATAGGGATGGATTGGAGAGGATGTCCAAAACTCATATTTACAATAGAGGAACCACTAGATGAGAAAGGTAATATTATCATTATGTTTTGATAAATCTAGTTGCATATTTTTATGTCTTATTTAATGCACATGTAATTTATTGTAAGATTTTGTTTCAATTATCTGACTATTATTATATATTGTTTTGCAGATATTGGGACACATGTTGGGGATGAGCCTCCTGAACATGATGATTATATGGATGAGAAAACAGAGAAGCCTCTAGTACATAGACCCAACATGCCACACAGGTTGAATCGGTTGGTCCAGATAGAGGTGGTAGATCGCCTATGTGGTCTGATGGTTAGGTGTAGAGTAGTACTGATACCAATTCGAGGTATATTACATTTACTAGAGTAGCCTAGGATATAGGAAACCTTGCCTCATGACATGACATCACTAATGCATCATGTGGCTAGTACCCTCAAATTCATCGAGAGGTTGACAATTGCTACTTATGATTTCACTCCATCTAGCTCACCACCAGACTAACCCACATCCTATGCATCGCCTAGTCCTCCTCCTACTACTACTTCTCCTCCACCGATTGAAAGAACTTATAATCACTAATATCATACTATGTTAACTCTTCTTCAAGGTGAATTATTTTGATCCAGATTTTATGAGAAGAATGAAATGAATACATATTATTAAAATATGTTTAACACAGAATAACAAAGGTACAGTAAAATTGGCTTCTATTCAATAAGGAAATAAGCTGAAACTGTAAAATGCAATGGAAAACAAGCTTGTTGGAATGGTGGTGGATTATCGCTGAGAAGAGATGCGACGACTGGGCTCATTCACAAGAAGATCATTACAATGAGGCTTTGAAGGCCTCTTTACAATAAAAATGAAATTCCAAAACCCTAGACATCCAAAAACCTAACCCTAGGAGATGAAGTGCCAAAAGTCATGTGGGTCTCGTTGGGGTAAGCTAGTACATCAACTTCCTGGGGTTGTAACTTTTGCATACGATCTTCATTTTAGGTGCACGATAGCCCATTGGAAAGGTTTATCCGAGGAACACACATGTTGTCGTCATACTCTGACTTCTTCTATAGTTTGACTGTGGCAATATCTAAAAATGTTGTTTAGGGCCTCAAAATGGCCCCAGAAGTTAGGGACCCGAAAACTAGGAAAAAATTGTCAAACTGGAAAACTGCCAAAATGAACCAGTTGGAATAGGTGGGAGGCCATTGATATCCATATGGATATATCCTAATCCCTTGGGAAGAAATGGTCTCCATTGGGTTGATTTCCCCCATCAGATGAGGAAACTTCTGTTCAATTTGGCCCCAGGTGAGCCACTTGCCTTGGTGCAGGAACTTCCCTGCTTTGACAACTCGATAAATATGGACCCTTTGTTGTCGAGTGTCGTTGACCTGTGTGTCCACAATCTGATTATTGGATTCATGTTGTATGTAGTTAGGGTTGATCTATGTTGGTGTCAACTGCTCTGTGATCTCTGAGGTGTCCAATAATGGTGGGAAATTTGGCCAAAGGAGAGCCACATTGAATACTGGGTCTAGGCCAAGGAAAGGAGGAATGTTGAGCTCAAAAGCATTGTCACCCACAACCTTGGTGATGGTGTACGACCCATAACAGAGTGGGAGAAGCTTCTGATGGGGCCCTGTTAGGCATTCTTTCTGGAAGTGCAACCAAACTTTGTTGCCCACCTGAAATGTATGTGGCACCCGGTGTTGATCATGGTTCTTTTTGTATCATGAACCTATTGGCATATGTGGTGGATCTGCTCAATGAACCGGGTGGATTTGTCAACTTCAGGTGGATAAGGGGACGAGTCGATCAAGGTGGTTGTGAGGGGTAGTGCAACATCCATGGGGCCCAATGGTTGGAATCCAAACCCCACCTGAAAGGGGTTGTGGCTAGTGGAGCTATGCAGGGCTCAGTTGTAGTTGTGCTGGACATAGGGAAGAATCTCATCCCAGATGCGGGGGTGCTTGGAATTGTACATGTGTAGGATATGCATGATCATCCAATTGACGATATCAGTTTGGCCATCTTTCCAGGGGTGGAAGGCAGTGGATTTGGTGAGCTTGGTGTCCATCAGTGACTAGAGGCTCGACCAAAATGTGATAAGGAATCGATTGTTCCGATATGAGACAATGGTTTGTGGGATCGAAAAATGTACCCATACTCGTTGAAAGAAGAGCTTGGCAGTGACCTCTATTGTGATGCTCTTCTTGCAGGTGGCCAGAATCACCATATTGGAAAAGTGATCAACAACCACAAAAAAACAGTCATTTCCCCTCTTGGTGGAAGGAAATCCCGACATGTATTCCATTGAGATGGATTCCAACAATGTGTCAGGAGTAGGTAGAGGGGTGTACAGGCCATGTTTTTTAGTGGTCGGTTTGGCAATAGCGTAGGCGGTGCAGGAACTAATATACTTTCCGACATCCTGTCAAAGCTTTGTCTAGTAGAAATGTTTATGTAGCACAACCACTATCCTTTCGACACCAAAGTGTCATGCAACCTGACTGTAGTGAGATTCCCAAATCAGCTTCGCATTCTCTCTTGATGGAACACAGAGATGGCCCAGATGGCACAACAAACCGTCCTAAAGATGGAAATTACCGACCACTGAGTTTGCGCCCAAAATTTTGTAAGTGGTGGAGAAGTCAGGGTCTGTCTCATAGAGGTGGGGCCGTCTGTAGGTCTCATGGCCACAATAGTCTAGCACCATGGTGAGTTCCACAACTGGAGGTCGACTGAGGAAATCAACAACTTGGTTGGTACTTCCTATTTTATACTTGATGTTGAGGTGGAACTGCTGCAAGTATGTGGACCACTTCTGATGGCGGTCATTCTTCAATTTTCCTTGGGTTTGCATGAATTATAGCAGATTATGATCAATGTGGATGAATGTCTCCTTCCAAAGAATGTAATGTCTCCACTGGAGGTAGTCTTGTACAATGGATTACATTTCTTTGTCATAAGTAGGGTACTTATAGACAATATCTGATAGTGTCTCACTATGATATGCCACGGGATGGCCATGTTGAGTGAGAATGACACCCACAACATAGTCTAAAGCATCTGTCTCGATCTCAAAGGGATGTTGTAGGTCTAGTAATGAAAGTACTGGGGATGAGCACAAGAGATGCTTCAAATCATCAAAGACTATTTGTTGGAACACGCTGATGCAAGAGCATCACTCCACATCATCAATCGCCATCTAACCAACACACCCAACACACGTTCAATGGAGAGAAGAGGCACAACACTCTCACTTTCAAATTTCAAATTTTGAAATTGTATTAAATGTTGTAAGGTAGAAGAGCCAAAATCCATGCATGTGCGTAGGCTTTAGATAAAGGTTGCCTTAAATGGTTGTAACGATGAGATCTAGATCCGATTTGGACTAGACAACCATTCAGTGTAATTGAATGTAAATTAATAAGAGTTGGTGAGGATGGAGGGAAGTGCTCAGGGAGCCCCCTTTTGTAAAAAAAAAACATCTTCTTTTGTTTCCAGTAGGGGAGAGTAGGGTAGAAGGGAAAAGAAGAATAAGGATAATAGGTTAGAGAGGAGAGGAGAGACGAGACTCTGTTGCAGTCCAAGCTCAAACAAATTGTAATCAGGCATTCTTGATTAATACAAACATAGAAGTTTTTCATGCATGTTATTGTTCATGTGTTTGTGAGTTCATGAATGAATGTTATGTGTTGATGATATGTTGTAGATGTATGTTAAGTTCCATCTACAGGAGATAGATAGGTTTTCCTATCTGAGAGTTCTTTGATTTTCAGGTTTGGATTCTTTGTGGTTTCATGCAAGAGTGTATGACAGAGTACTGCGGTCTCTGAAAATCAGTGCAGGAGTGCACTTATAAATTCTGTGGAATTTCAGAAAGAGACGTGCCAGAAGGGCGCACCAGCTAAAGTCATTGACTCGAGGAAGCCTCGAGGTTGTTGAAAACTTTGAAGGAGAAACTGTGCAGAGGAGAGAACAGAGAGGAGAAACAAAATTGTTGAGAATTCTGTAAAGTCTCCGCTAGGAGGGCATTGAGAAAATGCATAGGATGCATTGAGGAGAACTCTATTTCGAGTTTGGTGAGAAGACAGAGTCACTGAAGATTCTGGAGAACTCATCTAGGTGGGCATTGAGTTGGTGCAAGTGTGCACAGAAGGAACTCTTGTTTGAGTTCAACGAGAAGAGAAGTGTCAAGGAGAGACACTCATAGAGTTACTAAATACTCTGTTGAGCTCAGCAAGGCATGCTTGAGCAGGAATTTGCTAGAGGGCACTTACATCCCTTCAACGAGAGAAAGGGACAGAGAAAATTTGATGTTAGAGCCACAGATAAGCTCAGAAGAGATATCACCATTTTGTGCAAAGGTCCTGTAAGAGGTTGCAGAGTTCGAAGGAACCTTTGAGGTTCAGAGAAATAAATCTTAGGAGGAGGAATGCCTCTTAGAATACAGGCGGAAGCCAAAGTTATAGGCTTCGCAATAGAGACAAATGCCAAGGCCTTTTGGAGTGAGAAATATTCCAAGGGAAAGGAAGAAGGGAATGCTCAAGGTAGAGCATAGCTACCATTAGATCATCATTTCGGAGTTTGGGGTTTGGAGCGGCAAGGGATTTTGGAGTCTCTGCATTGTGAACTTCCAGTTCACGAAATCCCGAAATGTCATGCTCGAATTTAGCTATTTTGGAGTTCGAGGTTTGGAGCGGCAAGGGATTTTGGAGTCGTTGCATCGTGAACTCCCAGTTCATGAAATCACGCCAACCGTCGGAGCTGGAGTGCGGTGTCTTGAGAGCCACTGGATCAAGGATACATGCACAGGGTTGAGTCCCTGGGAGGTGCACAGGAAAAAGGGATCTGGGCCGTCAGATCTAGCACCAAGGACCGATAGCCGTCGGATCCGGAGGGAGGTGCGAGGGGTTTAATCCCCGTAATAGCAGAGGGAAGAGGACTCATCAAGTCCCGAAATCATCGAGGCCATCCAATTTGGAGGACAGGTTTCAAAGATCCAAGCCCTTTTCAGTGTTTAGGACACCAGGAGTTCAAGGAGAAGGTGTCTTGAGACAAGAAGTCCTAGCTTACAAAATTGTGAAAGCATCAGGACCGTTCATCAAGGGGACACGTGTTGAGTGGTCAAGGTTCGGGGAAAACCTCGAAAGGTTCTCTCAAGGGGTAGTATTTCGGCATTTCGATACCTGGGAGGTTGAAGGACCAAGAACCGTCTGTAGCTGGAATTGCTAAATTGTGAATTCCAAAATCCCAAAAAGTGGACCGTGGTCATGGGTAGATTTTGGCATTTCAGGGTCTGGGAGTTCGAAGGACCTAGAATCGTTGCAACCAGAATCGCGAAATCGCGAAACTTGAAAAGTGGGTTGGTTGAAAGACTCGCACCTGGTGCATGTTTGCGAAGGTGGGGTTTTCATGGAAGGACCTGTGGATCGGATTTGTGGGGCTCTAGTGAGGGCCCGAAAGAACTGATTCAGTTTTGTGGATTCAAACAATATCGATCCTACATGGATCTGGGCTCGAGGGTCAGGGATCTGCATCATTGTGGTATCAGAACCACTTTCTGTCTATAGACTGCAGGCAGAAGGAGGTAGAAGGAGGGAGAAGGAAAACCTATCTATCTCCTGCAGATGGAACTTAACATACATCTACAACATATCATCAACACATAACATTCATTCATGAACTCACATACACATGAACAACAACATGCAGGAAAAATTGCTCTATTTGTATTAATCAAGAATGCCTGATTACAATGTGTTCGAGCTAGGACTCCAATAGAGTCTTAGCTCTCCTCTCCTCTCTAACCTATTCTCCCTCTTCTTCTCTTCCCTTCTACCCTACTCTCCCCTACTGAAAACAAAAGAAGATGTTTTTTTTTTACAAAAGAGGGGGGGGCTCCTTGAGTGCTTCCCTCCATCCTCACCAACATGACATATCAAGACTTGCAAGATATGGACGTCATAAAATACATTGCGGATCCATAATTGTATCGACAAGAAGGTATAGCCACTGAAGATACAATGTGGATCTATAATATGATGACTCAGACTGATCGTAGCCACGAAGAATACATAGTGGATCTACGAGATGATAAAACATAGCCACAACCAATACAAAGTGGATCTATGTGACAGTGTATGTGTTCTTTTGTCCAATGGAAATTCCTTCGCAGCCTGGGAGAAGCACATATCAAAGTGATCGTTCAACCCAGGGTCTTCTTACCAATCCCAATATGGTACGAATCCGACCATGTGAATAGATGTCCTGACGTCGAACATGG
>JZKD02S0995711.1:23398-39157 GCA_000966675.3 Picea glauca
CAAGTCCCCTTCATCTAACCCTTGCTCGAAAGATCCACAACCTGGATAACAGCAGCTTCACTGATCACTCTCCTTTGGCTGACTGTGTGTTTCCTATGAGATCATAGGTTTCATGAAATAATTCTTCCCCCCCTTTCCACCATCATAGAGCTTGCTTATATAGGTTAAGAGGAGCTTAACCTCTTGAGTTATCTTTAGAACAAGTTGGGAACCTCCTCCTTGGATCAGGGATCTCCTGATGAAACCAAGAATTCGAATGCAACTGCCTTCTAATCTTGAAAGATCCTCTCCTTATTCTCCTCAACGGGCCAACTACTACCTCAGATTAGGCAGAGCTCCTGTAAAAGGGGTATCAGAGCATTGTAGTGCTTCCTGAGAAGCTTAAGGGAAGCGCCAGTGCTTCAAAAGTGAGCAGCGCTCCTGCAGAAGGGTAGGGTAGCGTTATAATGCTCCGTGAATCCTTGTAGGGGGGTGCCAGCGCTCCTAAGGCTGATATAGGGGAGCGCTCACCCTCAAAACCATTGTTTTAGAGCTCTTTTCAGGTGTCAAGAGTCCCTTGACTTCAGTTAACTAGTTCTCCTTCTCCAAACCAAGTACATAAGATATTTTAAGTGTCTCCTTAATGTCGTAATTATGGCAGTATGCTTGAATGATGTCTTCGACACTTGTGAACAACTTGCGACACTTGTGAAAGTTGTAAGGAAGATGAGACACTTACGAAAATTGAGAGGAGTATGTGACACTTATTCAGTTGAGTAATTTTGACGTGTAACAGCACTCAAGGAGCCCCCTTTTGTAAAAAAAAAAACATCTTCTTTTGTTTTCAGTAGGGGAGAGTAGGGTAGAAGGGTAGAGAAGAATAGGGAGAATAGGTTAGAGAGGAGAGGAGAGCCAAGACTTTGTTGCAGTCTGAGCTCGAACACATTGTAATCATTCATTCTTGATTAATACAAACAGAGTAGTTTTTCCTTCATGTCGTTGTTCATGTGTTTGTGAGTTCATGAATGAATGTTATGTGTTGATGATATGCTATATATGTATGTTAAGTTCCATCTACAGGAGATAGATAGGTTTTCCTATCTGAGAGTTCTTTGACTTTTAGTCTTGGATTATTTGTGGTTTCATGCAAGAGTGCATGATATAGTATTGCGGTCTCTGAAAACCATTGCAGGAGTGCACTTCTAAATTTTGTAGAATTTCAGACAGAGACATGCCAGAAGGGCACACTAGCTGAAGTTATTGACACAAGGAAGCCTCAATGTTGCTGAACACCTTGAAGGAGAAATTGTGCAGAGGAGGGCACAAAGAGGAGAAGCAGAATTGTTGAGAATTATGTAAAGGATCTGCCAGGAGGGCATTGAGAAAATGCATAGGATGCATTGAGGAGAACTATGTTTCAAGTTTGGTGAGAAGATAGAGTCAATGAATATTCTGGAGAACTCTACTAGGTGGGAATTGAGTTAGTGCAAGTGTGCACAGAAGGAACTCATGTTTGAGTTCAGAGAGAAGAGAAGTGTCAAGGAGACACACTCATAGAGTTATTGAATACTCTGTTAAGCTCAACAAGGTGTTCTTGAGCAGGAAGTCGCCAGAGGGCACTTACATCCCTTCAAGGAGAGAAAGGGACAGAGACACTTTTAGGTCAGATCCATAGATAATCTCAGAATAGATAACACCATTTTGTGCAAAGGTACTGTAAGAGGTTGCAGAGTTCAAAGGAACCTTTGAGGTTCAGACAAATAAATCTTAGGAGGAGGAACGCCTCTTAGAATACAGGTGGGAGCCAAGGTTATATCCTTCTCAATAGAGACAAAGGCCAAGGCCTTTTGGAGTGAAAAGTCTTCCAAGGGAAAGGAAGAAGGGCATGCTCAAGGTCGAGCACAACTATCGTTAGATCAAAATTTTGGAGTTTGGGGTTTGGTGCAGAAATGAATTTTGAAGTCACTGCATCGCGAATATTTGGTTCACGAAATCCTGAAATCTCGCGCTCTAATTTAGCTATTTTGGAGTTCAGGTTTTGTTGCAACAAGGGATTCTGGAGTCGCTGCATTGCAAACTCCTAGTTCGTGAAATCACGCCATTCGTCGGATCTACAACGCGGTGGCCTGAGAGTCGCTGGATCAAGGATACATGGAAAGGGTCGAGTCCCTAGGAGGTGCATAGGAAAAAGGGATCTGGGCCGTCAGATCTAGCACCAAGGATCGATTGCCGACGGATCCAGAGGGAGGTGCGAGGGGTTTAATCCTCATAAAAATAGAGGGAAGAGGACTCATCAAGTCCTGAAAGCATCAGTGCCTTTCAATTTGGAGGACAGGTGTCAAATATCCAAGCCCTTTTCAACATTTCAGACACTAGAAGTTCGAGGAGAAGGATTCATGATACAAGAAGTCCTAGCTCACAAAATTGCAAAAGCATTAGGACCATTCATCAAGGGGACACGTGGTAAGTGGTCAAGGTTCAAGGAAAATCCTCTCTCAAGGGGTAGTATTTCGACATTTCAGGACCCGGGAGGTTTAAGGAACAATAACCATCTACAGTTGCAATCGGAAAATCGTGAATTCTGAAATCTTGAAAAGTGCACTGTGGTCACGGGTAGATTTAGGCATTTAGAGGTCTAGGAGTTTGAAGGACCTAGAATCGTTGCAGCCAAAATTGGGAAATCGTGAAACAAAAAAATGTGAAAGCATTTGGAGGCTAAGGGAGAACCCAGAGTCATTGAGCCCTTTTTTTGGCATTTCGACGACCGAGAGTTGGAAGGGACAAGGAGCCTGGGAGAGCTTCTGTGCAGGAGTCCCAAAACCCCGAAATGCGAAAGGTGGGTTGGTTGAAAGACTCGCACCTCGTGCATGTTTGCGTAGGTGGGGTTTTCGTGGAAGGACCTGTGGATCATATTCGTGGGCTCCAGTGAGGGCCTGAAAGAACTAATTAATTTCTGCAGATTCAAAGAAGATCGATCCTGCATGGATCTTGGCCCGAGGGTCGGGGATCTACATCATTGTGGAGCTCAGACTGCAACACAGGAGAATCACTCCACGTCATCAATCCCCAGCCAACAAGCACACCCAACACACGTTCAATGGAGAGGAGAGGCGCAACCCTCTCACTTTCAAATTTCAAATTTTGAAATTGTATTAAATGTTGTAAGGATGAAGAGCCAAAAGCCATGCATGTGCACAGGCTTTAGATAAAGGTTTCCTTAAATGGTTGTAAGGATGAGATCTAGATCTGATTCGGACTAGACAACCATTCAATGTAATTGAACGTAAATTAATGAGAGTTGGTGAGGATGGAGGGAAGCGCTCGAGGAGCCCCCTTTTGTTAAAAAAAAAAAACATATTTTTTTGTTTTCAATAGGGGAGAGTAGGGTAGAAGGGCAGAGAAGATTAGGGAGAATAGGTTAGAGAGGAGAGGAGGGCCGAGACTCTATTGCACTCCGAGATTGAACACATTGTAATCATGCATTCTTGATTAATACAAACAGATTAGTTTTTCCTGCATGTTGTTATTCATGTGTTTGTGAGTTCATGAATGAATTTTATGTGTTGATGATATGCTATAGATGTATGTTAAGTTCCATCTACATGAGATAGATAGGTTTTCCTATCTGAGAGTTCTTTGAATTTTAGGTTTGGATTCTTTGTGGTTTCATGCAAGAGTGCATGATAGAGTACTGCGGTCTCTGAAAACCAATGTAGGAGTGCACTTCTAAATTCTGCGGAGTTTTAGACAGAGACGTGTCAAAAGGGCACACTAGCTAAAGTCATTGACTCGAGGAAGCCTCAAGGTTGTTGAACACCTTGAAGGAGAAACTGTGTAGAGGAGAGCATAGAGAGGAGAAGCAAAATTGTTGAGAATTCTATAAAGGCTCTATCAGGAGGGCATTGAGAAAATGCATAGGATGCATTGAGGAGAACTCTATTTCAAGTTCTGTGAGAAGATAGAGTCACTGAAGATTCTAGAGAACTTTGCCAGTTGGGCATTGAGTTGGTGCAGGTGTGCATAGAAGGAACTCTTGTTTGAGTTCAGAGAGAAGAGAAGTGTCAAGGAGAGACACTCATAGAGTTATTGAATACTGTGTTAAGCTCAGCAAGGCATTCTTGAGCAGGAAGTTGGCAAAGGGCACTTACATCCCTTCAAGGAGAGAAAGGGACAGAGACACTTTTAGGTCAGAGCCACAGATAAGCTTAGAAAAGATAACACCATTTTGTGGAAAGGTCCTGTAAGAGGTTGCAGAGTTCGAAGAAACCTTTGAGGTTCAGAGAAATAAAGCTCAAGAGGAGGAACGCCTCTTAGAATACAGGTGGGAGCCAAGGTTATAACCTTCAGAACAGAGACAAAGGCCAAGTCCTTTTGGAGCTAGAAGTCTTCCAAGGGAAAGGAAGAAGCGCATGCTCAAGGTAGAGCACATCTACCGTTAGATCAACATTTCAGAGTTTGGGTTTTGGTGCGAAAAGGAATTTTGGAGTCACTGCATCTTGAACGTTTGGTTCGCGAAATCCTGAAATATCACGCTCTAATTTATCTATTTTGGAGTTCAGGGTTTGCAGCAGCAAGGGATTTTGGAGTCACTGCATTGCGAACTCCTGGTTCACGAAATTGTGTCAGACGTCTTATCTGCAACGTGGTGGCCTGAGAGCCACTATATCAAGGATATGTGCACATAGTTGAGTCCTTGGGAGGTGCATAGGAAAAAGGGATCTGGGCCGTTAGATCTAGCACCAAGGATCGATAGCCACCAGATCCGAAGGGAGGTGTGAGGGGTTTAATCCTCATAACAGTAGAGGGAATAGGGCTCGTCAAGTCCTGAAAGCATCAGGGCCTTCGAATTTGGAGGACATGTGTCAAATATCCAAGCCCTTTTCGAAGTTTTAGGCACTGGGAGTTCGAGGAGAAGGAGTCATGAGACAAGAAGTCCCATCTCACGAAATTGCAAAAGCATTAGGACTATTCATCAAGGGGACACGTGGTGAGTGGTCAAGGTTTGGGGAAAACCCTCTCTCAAGGGGTAGTATTTCAACATTTCGGGACTCAGGAGGTTGAAGGACCAAGAGTCGTCTATATCTGGAATCGGGAAATCGTGAATTCTGAAATCCTGAAAAGTGCACCGTGGTCACGAGTAGAGTTAGGCATTTCGGGGTCTGGGAGTTTGAAAGACCTAGAATCGTTGCAGCCGAAATCACAAAACACAAAAACCTGAAAGCATTTGGAGGCTAAGGGAGAACCCAGAGTCGTTGAGCCCCTTTTCGGCATTTCGACAACTGAGAGTTGGAAGGGACAAGGAGCCTAGGAGAGCTCACATGCAGGAGTCCCGAAACCCCGAAACGCAAAAGGTGGGTTGGTTGAAAGACTCGCACTTGGTGCATGCTTGTGCAGGTGGAATTTTCATGGAAGGACCTATGGATCATATTCGTGGGCTCCAGTGAGGGCCCGAAAGAACTAATTCATTTATGCAGATTCGAAGAAGATCGATCCTGCGCTGATCTTGGCCCGAGGGTCAGGAATATGCATCATTGTGGAGCTCAGACTGCAATAGAGGAGCATCACTCCATGTCATCAAGTGCCAACCAACGAGCACATCTGACACATGTTCAATGGAGAGGAGAGGTACAACCCTCTCATTTTCAAATTTCAAATTTTGAAATTGTATTAAATGTTGTAAGGTCGAAGAGCCAAAATCCATGCATGTGCGCATGCTTTAGATAAAGATTGCCTTAAATGGTTGTAAGGATGAGATCTAGATCCGATTCAAACTATACAACCATTCAATGTAATTGAATGTAAATTAATGAGAGTTGGTGAGGATGGAGGGAAGCACTCGAGGATCCCCCTTTTGTAAAAAAAAAAAAACATCTTCTTTTGTTTTCAGTAAGGGAGAGTAGGGTAGAAGGGCAGAGAAGATTAGGGAGAATAGGTTAGAGAGGAGACGATAGCCAAGACTCTGTTGCAGTCCGATCTTGAACACATTGTAATCATGCATTCTTGATTAATACAAACGAAGCAGTTTTTCCTACATGTTGTTTTTCATGTGTTTGTGAGTTCATGAATGAATGTTATGTGTTGATGATATGCTATAGATTTATGTTAAGTTCCATCTGCATGAGATAGATAGGTTTTCCTATCTGAGGGTTCTTTGAATTTTAGGTTTGGATTATTTGTGTTTTCATGCAAGAGTGCATGACAGAGTACTACGATCTCTAAAAACCAGTGCAGGAGTGCACTTCTAAATTCTGAGGAATTTTAGACAGAGATGTGCCAGAAGGGAACACTAGCTAAAGTCATTGACTTGAGGAAGCCTCAAGGTTGCTGAACACCTTGAAGGAGAAACTGTGCAGAGGAGAGAATATAGAGGAGAATAAGAATTGTTGAGAATTCTGTAAAGTCTCTACTAGGAGGGAATTGAGAAAATGCACAGGATGCATTGAGGAGAACTCTATTTCGAGTTCGGTGAGAAGACAAAGTCACTGAAGATTCTGGAGAACTCTACCAGGTGGGCATTGATTTGGTGCAAGTGTGCACAAAAGGAACTCTTGTTTGAGTTCAGAGAGAAGAGAAGTGTCAAGTTGAGACACTCGTAGAGTTACTGAATACTCTGTTAAGCTCAGCAAGGCATGCTCTAGTAGGAATTTTTCAGAGGGCACTTACATCCCTTCAAGGGGAGAAAGGGACAAAGACACTTTGAGGTTAGATCCATAGATAAGCTCAGAAGAGATAGAACCATTTTGTTGAAAGGTCTTGTAAGAGGTTGTAGAGTTCAAAGGAACCTTTGAGGTTCAGAGAAATAAAGCTCAGGAGAAGGAACCCCTCTTAGAATACAGGTGGGAGCCAAGGTTACAACCTTCGCAACAGAGACAAAGGTCGAGGCCTTTTAGGGAGATAAATCTTCCAAGGGAAAGGAAGAAGGACATGCTCAAGGTAGATCACATCTACCATTAGATCAACATTTCGTAGTTTGGGGTTTGGAGCGCCAAGGGATTTTGGAGTCACTACATCACAAAATTTCGATTCGTGAAATCCTGAAATCTCGTGCTCTAATTTAGCTATTTCGGAGTTCAATGTTTGGAGCGGAAAGGGATTTTGGAGTCACTGCATCGCAAAATCCTGGTTCATGAAATTGCGCCAGCCATCGGATCTTCAGCACGGTGGCCTTAGAGCCACTGGATCAAGGATATGTGCACAGGGTTGAGTCCCTATGAGGTGCACAGGAAAAAGGGATATGGGCTGTCAAATCTAGAACAAAGGATCGATAGCCATCGGATCTGAAGGGAGGTGTGAGGGGTTTAATCCTCATAATAGCAGAGGGAAGAGGACTCATCAAGTCTCGAAAGAATTGAGGCTGTCCAATTTGGAGGACAGGTGTCAAAGATCCAATCCCTTTTTGGCGTTGTTTCATACACCGGGAGTTCAAGGAGAAGGAGTTGTGAGACAAGAAGTCACAACTCATGAAATTGTGAAAGCATCAGGATCGTTCATCAAGGGGACACATGGTGAGTGGTCAAGGTTTGGGGAAAACCCTGAAAGGTTCTCTCAAGGGGTAATATTTCTACATTCAGGACATGGGAGGTTTAAGGACCAAGAACCGTTTGCAGCCGAAATTGCAAAATCACGAATTTTGAAATCCCGAAAAGTGGACCGTGGTCACGGGTAGATTTCGACATTTGGGGGTCTGGGAGTTCGAAGGACCTAGAATCGTTGCATCCAGAATCGCAAAATCACAAAACGAGAAAAGTGGCTTGGTTGAAGGACTCGCACCTGGTTCATGTTTGGGCAGGTGGGGTTTTCGTGGAAGGACATGTGGATCAGATTCGTGGGGCTCCATTGAGGGCCCGAAAGAACTAATTCAGTTATGCGAATTCGAAGAATATCGATCCTATGTGGATCTAGGCCCGAGGGTCAGGGATCTGCATCATTGTGGTATCAGATCCACTTTCTGTCTGTAGACTATAGGCAGAAGGAGGCAGAAGGAAAAGAAAACAATAGTCTGATACACACCATTGTGGTATCAGAGTGAGATTTGACCTATGTAGGTGACAGAGGAAGCCAGAGTGTCGAGCTTTTCTTACAGACAAAAGGAAAAGGAATACATAGTGTTGGAGCTCTGTGATGATTGTTGCAAGGTGCACAACAGTCAATAGATAGTCAGGAGGACTGTAGAAAAGGTTGGAAGCACTCACGGTTGTAAAGTGACAACAACAAGTTTGCTAGGAGGGCATACAGGAACAGGAAGATGGCTATTGAAGGCCATGGATGCGGTGAAAAGAAGAACCACCAGTAGAAAAGAAAATATGAGATGGGTGAAGAGCTCACTGAGATAAGGGTGAGAATGGAAGAGCTTCCACTACGAATGCAGCAGGATGGAAAGCCGCATTGGGTGTATGAATGGCCCATGGAAACAAAGGTGAAATGGCTAGTCAAAGAATTGTTGGCCAAAAGACAACAAAGGTTGTTGAGGAGATGGTTGAGGTATGTAAAAATCCTCAGGGCCACAGAGGAGATGGTTCATATGTGTGAACCAGAAGCTAGGAGAAATCTCAGTGATGATGGAGAGGAGAGATTGAGCAGATATCTCATAGACTACCAAGTGGGTAGAGATGGACTTTCAAATTGCTAGGTGGACAATAGAAAGAGATCAAGTGAAGGTCTCATATACTACTAGGAGGGTGGTGTTGAAAGTTTAAATTTCCAAGAGGGAAATGAGATGAGATTTCTATAGAATATCATAGACTTCCAGGAGGGCAAAGAGGAAACACCATATTTCCAGGTGGGCAAGGGAGAGCAGATGAGATTGAATGAAATTCTCATGAACTCGGTGATGAGTTTGGATCAGCGAGAGGAGCTGACAGAGAATATGACCTCAGAGGTAAGTTCATATCAACAAGGAAAACTAATAGAGAAGGAAGATCAGAAGAAAATTCTGATGATTGGAGGGATAAAGGTATTCCTTCCATATAGCCCAGTTAAGGCCAACATGTGTGTTTCCAATGTAGCAACAATAGAAAGACAACCAGCTGTGACTGTCAAAGAGATGGAGTAGATATCATAAGCTGCCCAAGGAAAAGAAGAGGAGCACATAGTTTACATGCTCACTCCATGGGAAATGGAGTTAGAGATGCTAGAGGATTGGCTGAACAATCCAGAACCAGTAGATGATTGCCGAGAGCAGACAATCATGTAGATGTTAGTAAAGGAGAATTCAGAGGAATTTCTTGAAATTTTAAGCCAGGGAGCTGAGCAGTTGATGATGATTGCAATTCTGAGGCATGCAATAGAAGATGAAGGAAAATTCCAGTCTAAGGAGCAGTTGGAGGAAGCTGGAATTCAACCAACACAAGAGGAAATGGCAGAAGATACTCTATCAGAGAAGGTAACTGAACAACAGGTTAGTTAAGAAGATAAGACTGCAGAGATGAATTTTGCAGCAGGGTGGCCAGTTGAGGCCACAGAGGAAGAATATGGCATGGGAGATCTAGTTGATCTACCCATTTGCAGGTAAGAAGTGTAGCAGAGCAGGTTGCAAAAGGAGAGCCATCCATGGGAGAAACTTTGTGAGATAATTGAGGAGATAAAAAAGGATGATAATCAGATCAGCAGAAGTGATCAACAAAGGGAATCTGAGCAGAGGAGAACCTGCCATAGCAGAAGGGAAACAGATGCAGCAGTAGCAGTGGAGCAGATGGACAACTCCAGAGAACTGTTTGGGATCCAGGTGGATTTCAACAGAGGTTCTGGGAAGCTCATGGGTAGGAGCTCATGATTTTTGTAACTGAGGAGTATGATGCAGGAGAATCACTCCATGTCATCCAACGCTAGCCAACCAACACACCCAACACACGTTCAATGGAGAGGAGAGGAGCAACCCTCTCACTTTCAAATTTCAAAATTTGAAATTGTATTAAATGTTGTAAGGCCGAAGAGCCAAAAGCCATGCATGTGCGCATGCTTTAGATAAAGGTTTCCTTAAATGGTTGTAAGGCTGATATCTAGATCTGATTTGGACTAGACAATCATTCAATGTAATTGAATGTAAATTAATGAGAGTTCGTGAGGATGGAAGGAAGCGCTCGATGATCCCCCTTTTGTAAAAAAAAAAAACATCTTCTTTTGTTTTTAGTAGGGGAGAGTAGGGTAGAAGGGTAGAGAAGAATAGGGAGAATAGGTTAGAGAGGAGAGGAGAGTTGGGACTCTGTTGCAGTTCGAGCAGTTCCATATGTAGGAGATATATAGGTTTTCCTATCTGAGATTTCTTTGATTTTCAGGTTTGGTTTCTTTGTGGTTTCATGCAAGAGTGCATGACAGAGTATTGCGGTCTCTGAAAACTAGTGCATGAGTGCACTTCTGAATTCTACGGAATTTCAGACAGAGACGTGCTAGAAGGGTGCACCAGCTGAATTCATTGACTCGAGGAAGCCTCAAGGTTGTTGAACACCTTGAAGGAGAAATTGTGTAAAGGAGAGAACAGAGAGGAGAAACATAATTGTTGAGAATTTTGTAAAGGCTCTACCAGGAGGGCATTGGGAAAATGCACAGGATGCATTGAGGAGAACTCTATTTCGAGTTCGGTGAGAAGACAGAGTCACTGAAGATTCTAGAGAACTCTTCCAGGTGGGCATTGAGTTGGTGCAAGTGTGCATAGAAGGAAATCTTGTTTGAGTTCATAGAGAAGATAAGTGTCAAGGAGAGACACTGACAGAGTTACTGAATACTATGTTAAGCTCAGCAAGGCATGCTTGAGTAGGAAGTTTCCATAGGGCACTTACATCCCTTCATGGAGAGAAAGGGATAGAGACACTTTGATGTCAGAGCCATAGATAAGCTTAGAAGAGATAGCACCATTTTCTGAAAAGGTCCTATAAGAGGTTGCAGAGTTCAAAGGAACCTTTGATGTTCAGAGAAGTAAATCTCAGGAGGAGGAACGCCTCTTAGAATACAGGTGGGAGCCAAGGTTACAGGATTCACATCAGAGACAAAGGTTGAGGCCTTTTGGAGCGAAAAATATTCCAAGGGAAAAGAAGAAGGGAATGCTCAAGGTAGAGCACAACTACCATTAGATCATCATTTCAGAGTTCAGGGTTTGGAGCAGCAAGGGATTTTGGATTCACTGCATCACAAACTTCCAGTTCACGAAATCCTGAAATATCGCACTTGAATTTAGCTATTTCGGAGTTCGAGGTTTGGAGAAGCAAGGGATTTTGGAGTCGCTGCATCGCGAACTCCTAGTTCGTGAAAYCACACCATCCATTAGATCTGGAGTGCGGTGGCMTGAGAGCCGCTGGATCAAGGATACATGCATAGAGTTGAGTCCCTGGGAGGTGCACAAGAAAAAGGGATCTGGGCCGTCAAATATAGCACCAAGGACCGATAGTYGTTGGATATGGAGGGAGGTGCGAGGATTTTAATCCTCATAACAACAGAGGGAATAGGACTCGTCAAGTACCGAAAGCATTGGGGTCGTCCAATTTGGAGGACAAGTGTCAAATATYCAAGCCCTTTTCAGGGTTTCAAACACTGGGAGTTCGAGGAGAAGTAGTCGTGAGACAAGAAGTCCCAGCTTATGAAATTGTGAAAGCATGAGGACCGTTCATCAAGGGGACACGTCTTGAGTGGTCAAGGTTTAGGGAAAACCCCAAAAGGTTCTCTCAAGGGGTAGTATTTCAGAATTTTGGGACCTAGGAGGTTGTAGGACCAAGAACCGTCTGCATCCGGAATCACGAAATCATGAATTTTGAAATCCTGAAAAGTGGACCGTGGTCATGGTTAGATTTCAACATTTCAGGGTTTGGGAGTTCGAAGGACTTAGAATCATTGTAGCTGGAATTGCGAAATTGTGATATGCAAAAACCTGAAATCATTTGGAGGCTAAGGGAGAACCCAGAGTCGTTGAGCCCTTTTTTCGACATTTAGGCAACCGAGAGTTGGAAGGGACAAGGATCCTAAGAGGACTCGCGTGAAGGAGTCTCGAAACCCTAAAACGCAAAAAGTGGGTTGGTTGAAAGACTCGCACCTAGTGCATGTTTGCGTAGGTGGGGTTTTTCGTGGAAGGACCTATGGATCAGATTCGTGGGGCTCTAGTGAGGGCCCGAAAGAACTATTTTAGTTCTACAAATTGAAAGAAGATTGATCCTACATGGATCTTGGCCTGAGGGTCGGGGATCTGCATCACATGCACCACAAAAAAGTTTCCTTGCCACCACCCCTGGTTACTGGGCTGAGGGCCCATGCGATATGATAGAATACCAACATGAACCTGTAATAGAAATTGAAGAGGCCCAAGAAGCTCTGAAGCTCAGTGAGTGTGGTTGGGACTGTCCAATCACGGATGACTTGGATCTGGTTTGGATCCACATGCACACCATGTTGATCAATGATGTAGCCTAAATAATGGACCCTGTCCATGCCAAAGGAGCATTTTTCCATGTTTGCATATTGTTGGTGCTATCGCAGGGTGTGCAAAACCTATTGAATATGATGCAAGTGTTCCACCCAAGTCTTTTTGTAGATGAGGATGTCATCTAGATACCCCACTACAAAATTATTGGTGAAAGGTTGCAGGATATTGTCCATCATCCTCATGAAAGTTTGTTGGGGCATTTTTCAAGCCAAAGGGCATGACCAACCATTCAAAAATACCTTCTTTTCACTTGAAGGCAGTCTTCCATACATCTATATTTTCTATTTGGATCTAGTGGTAAGCAGACTTTAGATCAATCTTATTGAAGTATTTTCCCCCAATGAGTTGATCAAGGAGGTCATCAGTTTGGGGAATCAGGTACCAGTTCTAGACTGTGATTTTATTCAGGGCCCGGTAATCAATGTAGAGTCGCCAGGTCCTATCTTTCTTCTACACTAGCATGATTGGGCTCCCAGAAGGTGATGATATGGGACAAATGTGCCCCTTGTGGAGCACTTCTTAAATATGCCTCTTGATCTCCCCGTTTTCTAATAGAGAGAAGAAGTAGACTGGCCCATTGGGTAGCGACGCATCAGTGGTCATATCGATGAGATTCTTGACCTAGCAGTGCAAAGGTACCTTGGTAGGTGAGGAGAAGATATCTAAGTGTTCTTCCATGACCTTATCCACTTGCTTTTGTTGTGTGGAGAGATCGGTCATGGAGGCCCTAGATGTGGTTGCGATCTTTCGCTCACTTAGAGAACGAATCACAAAGAAGACAAATTTCCTGATCTCAGAGATGACCTTCCTGCATTGCTTGGAAGAGATCAAGGAAATAGCACTAGGTGGGACTACCTCATGTATCTTGCACAATTTCCTATTCAAAGTAATAATAAAACTATGAGGCCTAGACTCATATACATCATGATGTTTCCATAAATAAGGTTGGCCCAAAAGAACATAACAAACTTCAAGAGGAGAAACATCACACAATACCTCTTCTTTGAAGGGTTTTATGTTGTATGAAAATCAACAGTGTTGGCTGACACGGAGATTTCTTCCTTGGAGAAGCCATCCAATGGTGTAGGGATGCAGGTGTGGTGTTTTTAGAAGGGCCAACCACTGGATGACCTCTACTGAGATGAGGTTATTCTAGCTATTGCTGTCAACGATGAAGTGCATCGGGGTGCCTTTTACCCACATATGTGAATGGAAAAGGAAGTCACCTTCTCTTGGCTCATCCAGTTCACTAGGCTAGAGCTTGGTGGTAGAAACAGTGGCACTGGGTTCCACGTCAATGATCCATCTTCCCCTTTCTGGTTCTGACTCAGAGTTAGAACCCGCATCTAATTCAGAGGCTTTCACTTCATCCACCAATGACTTCTTTAAGCAAAAATCAACAGTGTTATGCCAAGGGATCCTATGGAAGTTGCACCACTTTCTAGTATCTTTCTTTGTCTTTCCGGTGACCTTCTTTACTTGCGGCTTGGACTAGTTGTCCTGATACTGTCCATCTTTGCTATGTCCTTTGTTCTGTGGGTTGGGGCCTCTCTTTCCTGGCTTTTGCTGTGAGAGGTTCCCATGCCCAAATTGTCGCGTCTTTTGTTTGAGCTCCTGCTTGATTTTGATGGCATATCGATAGGTCGTGCCCAAGGACGAGATGTCCAGAAATTACATTTTGGTTTGGATGTATCTATGCAGAGAATCGTGATACTTGAGAACCAAATGTCACTCTAAATCCCTGATACCTAACTTGGTGTGCAAGGTATGGAAGCTATTTGTAAACTCTGGCACTACTTGGTCTCTTTCTTTTTGCAGTGTGGTCCATTTTGTATACAAGTCGTCATAAATTCTGACAAGGTAGTATTGTTCCTTAGTAACATCCCTGAAGGATTCCTAGGTGGCCGCGGCTATAAATAATGAGGGTTCCTCTATTTCCTTTTTCTCACATAAATTTTCCCACCAATCTTTGACATGGGGAATGACTTTGAGGAGCACAAACGTAATATTTTCTCTATTCGAAAAGTTATGGACATAAAATACCCTTCTAGTAGATTCAACCATTTATCTACAACATATGCATCTATCTAACCTTTAAATATAGGAATATCAAAGTTTATTTGTACCTTGAAGGGGGCGACACTTCTTCTCGAGGAAGATGTGTCGCTTGTCGATAGTCGCCGAAGTATTTGCGCAAAACTCTACATCATCTCATTCCTCTGTTGCATGAGGGATTCCTCAAGAAAAATTTTGAAAGGATATCCTGTCCTGTCATATTTCTTTTCTTCCGCCATGAGATGTTGCTTGGGAGTGCGAGATAGTTTGTCCTCATGAGAAACAAGCTCGAAACCTAATTCTTTGTACCTTGACCTCGTTGGGGACATGCATTAAGAACGACAAGGAGAAAACCGCTATGATACCACTGATCCAAATTTTATGATCAGAATGAAATGAATATAGATTATTAAAATATGTTTAACACAGAATAACATAGGTACAATAAAATTGGTTTCTATGCAATAAAGAAATAAGATGAAAATGTAAAATGCAGCGAAAAACAAGCTTGTTGCAATGGTGGCGGCTTATCTATGAGAAGAGATGTGATGGTTGCTCTCATTCTCAAGAAGATCATTACAATGAGGCTATGAAGGCCTTTTTACAATAAACATGAAATTCCAAAACCCTAGATATCCAAAAACCTAACCCTAGGAGATGAAGCACCAAAAGTCACGTGGGCCTTGTTGGGGTAAGCTAGTACATCAACTTCCCGGGGTCGTAACTTTTGCATACAATCTTCGTTTTAGGTTCACGATAGCCCATTGGAAAGGTCTATTCGAGGACTACACATGTTTTTATCAAACTCTAACTTAGACTACATTTTGAAATCCCTAAAAATGTTGTTCAGGGCCTCAAAACGGTCCTAGAAGTCAGGAACCCGAAAACTAGGAAAAAAATGCCAAACTTGAAAACTACCAAAATGAACCAGTTGGAATATGTGTGAGGCCACCGACATCCACATGGATCATATTTTTTGTCCAACAAGATACAATATGTTGATTAAATGTGTCTAGCAACAAAAATATATAAATATGATGAACAAAAAGATTGTGATTTGAATAGTTATGTCTTTTTCATATTTTGTAATAATAACATTATGAGACAATTATTCATTAAAACAATAATAATGATGATGTAGTAATAATGTTATTTTTTTAATTTTTTATTATTCAAAGATTAGAAGACAAAGTTATAATATAATTGTTTGCCGAAATCACAATTATTATATTTTAATTTTTCTAAAGTTTTTTATTAATTTATATTATTCAACTCTTATAATATATTATATTTATTTAATTAAATTTAAAATATTAAAT
>JZKD02S0995711.1:39207-71103 GCA_000966675.3 Picea glauca
ATTATATTTTATTTTTTCTAAAGTTTTTTATTAATTTATATTATTCAACTCTTATAATATATTATATTTATTTAATTAAATTTAAAATATTAAATATAAAGAATAATAATAAATTTTGATTTATACACTTTGGATGAAATGGTTTCACAATTTTCTACTCTATTATTAACTTTATGTATCTTCTATTAAAAAAATTATGTAGGTATTAGTTGAACCTTCTATTAAAAAAGTATGCTAAGTATTTATTTCGTTGATTTTGTATTAAAATGTATGCAAATATTGGATTTGATTAATCAATCAAAAAATTAATTTGAATAATTACTTCTATGAAATTTTACATTTTCATCTATTTTAATAATGATGATGATAATGGTGGTTAACATCCATTAGGACCAAAATTGGTATATCGAACCTCAAGAAAAATAAGAGATTACTTGGATTTATTGAAAATGTTATTTCGATGCTTGAAAAACTTATAATAATTGTTCATTAAATTCATAATATTTATATTTAGTAATTTCTATTATTTAAAAATTATAATTAATTAAATTTATTTAATTGTAAGGTCCCCACTATAATCCCTGTTTTAATTAATGCTTAATGTAGATGTAATGTGTGGCCATGGCCAAATGATGTATATGTGAATTGAATTTCTAAGTTTTAATAATAAAATGTGATGTCGACTGCTAAGGGGACATGGAGAAATATGGGGGATTATATAATGCACGAGAGAGGAGAGAGTCTAAAAAATTGTGTAAGAGGGGTCCAAGGAGGAATTAACCATGTCTATTAATTCAACCCACTTCCTAAAATTACTATTGGAATATGAACCTTCTATTTTGTTGTTTAGTGTTCCCAAAACCAATCATTGAATACATGTAAGAGGGTGGGTGTGAGAAGTCACATCACATAGTTATTAGGAGCATGGGGGCTGAGTATAATTAGGTTGGGGAAGTGTTCGAGTCAAGCAAGCAAGCCAAAGGAGAGAAAAACTGTATGGGCAGTTATAACAATTTTGGGAAGTCAATGTTTTTGGCATGAACAACAAGGAAAGAGAAAAAAATAAGAGCTTAGAGTTGGAGGAACCATGAAGGGATAATTCTAGAGAGTATTTGGAGAAGAAAATGAAGAGACAAGTTGTTAGGCCTGAAGAGTGAACTCATGTGTGAGTTTCACTATAGCAACACGTGACTTTTGTTGTTTTCCTAGTAGTTTTCCTAGAAGTAAGCTCCCTTGAATTTCCCAGTAGAGAGATTCATGGTTACTCGTGCCAGAAAGACCCTAATAAACAAATGGGATGCCCAATGGAGTGAGAGAAGTGAAGGGGTACATTCCTTGGATTGGGAAGGTCGAGGGGAAGAGATCTAGTGGAAAATCAAGATAGATATAGTAGAATATCAGTGGGTTGTGGAATTTTTGAGTTGTGAGTGGATAGTGAGAGACCACCCTCTTTTGAGGATTGTTATCCTTGGATAGGGGGTGACTTTTTGTTGATATTTGGAATGAAAATTTTATGGTTAGGTTGAAAATATGTCCCAAGAAGCTTGTTGCGCAACTGATTTAAAAGATAAGTGTTTTATCTTGTTTTTTTTTTTTCATTATGAGTTTTAATTGTTGTGCATGAAATCTGTGTATGAGACCAATTTATATGATGTTGTGTTAAGTTATTTAAATTGCATTTATGTCAATTTTAGCATGTTATAGATGCATTTAATTAATGGTATCATGAAACAATTAAATATGTATGTAAATCGTAGCTGGTAAGATACATGAAATTAGTTAGCAGGAAATTTTAGGTTTTATATGTAATTCTACATAGTAATGATCCCCAGTTCAGCTAGGAGTCCTTATAGATTGTTATCAGAGCATCTCGTTCAACATTGGACCTGTATAGGCCAAGAACCAACATGAATTTGGTAATATTTATTTTTTACAGATTTGTTCTTTGACATATTTGGGGAAAATGATGAATTCTGAAGTGAAATCCCAAAATATCTAAACCATTTAGTTTGGAGTTCCTTAGAAATATTTTAGTGGCGATCAATGCTGTCAATATTCAGAGTTGTAGAGTTAAAATTCAACTTGGAAGGTCAAATTTCATGTTTTAATGTTCGTTGTAGAATTGGGCCGAATTCAATGAATTGACGACTGAGATCGTGCTTGATTTTGAGATCAATGACTAATATTCAGTGTAATGGATTAAAAAACCTATAAGGTTTTTGTAGTTTGGCAAGGTCTAGCAGATTGTCAGCTGAGATTTATTTTCAACTCTTGGGAAAACAAGATAGATAGAGATTCGAAATTAATTCTTGGTCGTTTGGAGGTTGGAGAAGATCAACAGTCAAGATCATCTTGAATGGTAGATTGACGATCCAAATTCATCCGGGATTTGGTTGAAAATTTCTAAATGATGGAATTGACTAAGAAAAATTGTCGATGGCCTATGGTCGGTTCGACCAAATTGGCGAAGTGTTTTAGTCGCCAACGAAAATTATCGATGACCGATGGTTGGGTTACGAAATTTGGTGAAGTGTTTTGTTCACCAACAAAAATCGTTGACGATCAATGGTTGGGTCGACTATTTTAGAAAGGTGTCCACTTGGTAAGAGAAATCAATGATCATTGATGACCAATGATCATGTCAGTTGATCTAGCAAGGTGTTTTGGGTGTCTAAGCAAAAATGTACATCGCCAATGATGAAAATAGGAGGATAGCATGTCATGCCACATCAACGTCCACGTGTCATGCCATGTCATCCAATTTGACACCTCAGGATGATGTTTCATGGCTCGTAAACATCCACATGTCAGACCACTTCAATAGTTTCCATCTTAGCTAAGAAATAGCTAATAGTGGATGATTGGGTCGGTCAAGTTGGTAAAGTGTTTCATTCAGCCAAAGGAAAATGTTGATGGTCGGGTTGGCCGATTTAGCGATGTCTTGCAAATTGATTGTTAAGGGAAAGGGTCGATGGTCAAGTCGAAGATTTTAGTAGGGTGTTGCTTGTTCCAAAAGGAAAATGTTGATCGTCGATAGAGTTAAGATCAATGGCTGAAATTTCCTCCAATTTCAAGAGAAACAACTCAGATTAAAAGACTGTTATAAAAGTAAAATAGTCACTTTTCGAAGAATTTTTTTAGATTTTGAAGGTTATAATCTTGGAAGGAATTTTTGAGGGTCTAAACAGTGTGGCAGTATCAAGGATAGGAAAGGAAAGGAAAGGCTTAAGATGATCTTGACTGTTGATCTTTTCCAACTTCCAAGAGTTTCAAGGTTTGGAAGGAAAGGAAACCACGTGGTGGTATCAACTTAAGCAAGACAAGCACCTCGATGAGAAGAAGATCTCATGGAGGAAGTCCAAAGGATATTTATGTTGATGTTTATATTGATCATGATCCAAATAACAACCTCACGAGGATAAAATCCCCCTATGCTTTTATAGAGTTGCTACTCCTCTATTATAGTCTGAAAGATATTTCTTAATGTTCTTGGACTTGACTATCAAATGGGAGAATGTTAAACAACAAACCCCAAGTATTTATTCCTTTAGTTTTCATATAGAATGGTTCTTGATAACCAACTTTATTCTTGAATATACCAAGAAGCTTCTTAACAATAAAAACATAAAGGAAAGCTTCAATATCAGAATAAATATAGGGTTAGCTTCATTATTAAAACCTTCTAAAACATATGCAAACAAAAGATACATCCATAGTTTCTTACAAGATAAAGAGTGAAATGATATTGATCATTTCATAGAACTTTAAAACAATATTGCATTCAAAGTAGAAGGGAATATGATAAGTGCACTTCAAAAATCTCGTGCTCATAAACTCATATTTTGAGAAACCATTGAAATTACACCACAAAGTAGTACTTTGTGGAGTTTCATACAAGTTATTCAACAATAAAAAACATTTTAGTAAACCAATTGAATAGTGCTTCATAAATAAATATTTCCAAAGAAAAGGACTAAATCTTCATGAATCTTATGCAGGCGCATTAGGAAAGCATGGAAATGTGATGATATGGTCACATGCCATGTTTAAATTGTGTTTTGTCAAAAAGATTCGAGTGTAGATATTTTACTACAGGACTGGGTTCCTAAATCTTAGGAGTAGATAGAGTTATTTTAAATGTTTTTTTGAATAGTTAGACAAGTGTTGTATTATTGAGACATTATAGGAGTAGATAAGATTAGTTGTGAATCTTCGTTGGAGGAGATCGTGGTGTTGGAGTTCCTTTTTTATAATTGAGAAAATTTAGGAAATATGCCAAGTTTAGTTTCTTGATTCCCTCATTTGAGGAGGATCGAGAATACCTTTGTTTTATGTATTTAAGATTCATTTATTCTAATATATAGATTGTGTGTAGAGTTAATAGGCGGAAGAAAAAGTTTCCATTATGGGTGTACGAACTGTAGGTTCAGAGATTTCTCTACATTTTCTAATATGTGTGAATGGGATGCCTTTTGTGTGAATTATAGCTCTCTGATTAAATTGGAGTTCGATCTTGGATGGATAAATAACAAACTACAAAGGATTTATTGGTTTAATTGCACACAAATTTGTAAGTCTGTTATTTCTAATGTGGTTTTGGAATTAAATTGCAGAGCATTTGTTTAGTGTAAATGGTCATTTGAAATCATTGAGAGTGTGGAAATTCCATTAGAGTGGCGAAGGAAGAGCCATAGCGCTCTTGTTGTATTTCTCTCTCAAATTAAAAACTCACACATAATAGAGTAGGTTCTTTGGCCATTATTGAATGGTTTCATTCATGCAAAGAAGAAGTTGGTGCTCCATATAGACCTGATTGAGTTCGTAAAGGTATTTCCTAGAAATCTAAAGGAAGAATTGAGGGTGTTTTATTGGTTTCATAAGCAAAAATATTCAAATAGAGAAACTACACTTTCCTTTGAGGGATTTCATTGATTTAGCTACAACAATTTGTAACTACATGAAACCTCATAACTATTATAAGAAATTGGGGGAGTGTTGAAACAAGGATAAATATAGAACTATTTAAGGACTAGTTTGTGATTCTCCTTAGGCCTGCACCAATTTTTGGTATCAAAGAACACGTAGGTTTGATAAACTAAAATTTACCCACCAATATTTTATATAAACCCTATACATTTGACTGAAAGAAGATGATTTTCGAGAAACAGGAGCAAGAGGAGGTCGAAGAGGAAGGTCTGTATCTAATGCAATGCTCACGGAAGAAATTAAGAGGCTGCAAGCAATGAGATCCTGGGACTAGGGATGTAAGTGAATCTAAAGAGGAAGCTAAGGAAGAAGAGAAGCACCAGCTCAAGAGAGTGAAGAACTCAAATTTATAAGGTCAGTATTAGGATCAAGTTTGAGACCCAAGCCTAAACTATCTACTTATGATGGAAGTCTAACAACTAAGAATTTGATAGATTATATTAGTGATTTGGAAAAATATTTTGAATATGAGGAAATTGATGAGGAGAAAAGGGTGAAGTTTGTTGTGACAAGACTAAAAGGACATGCATCCCTATGGTGGGATAGTGTGCATACTAAGAGGAGAAAGAAAAATAAATGAGTGATTATAAGTTGGGATAGAATGGTAACAAATATGAGGGGAAAATTCTTACCAAAATACTACCAACTAACTCTTTATAGGAAAATGAAGAACCTTAGCCAAAGGTTGTTGATAGTGAGGGAGTATTCCAAGGAGTTTGACAAGGTTAACTTGAGAGAAGGATATGTGGAAGATTCCTCAAAGAAAATAGTGAGGTATATAAATGGGTTAAGGATGGAAATCTAAGATGAAATTAGTATGATGTCACAAAGGACAATTGAGGAAGCATACTAGTGTGCTTTAAGGGAATAATATAAGATAATAAGAAATAATAACTTAGGTAGAGGTTGAGGTTCATATAGAGGAAGAGGAAAATCAACTGGAAAAGGAAAGTTTTCATCTCATAAGAGTGAATCTGGCATCTTAAATCACCAATAATAGTCAAATAAAGGAAGTGACTCAAGAGGTGTAAGACCCTACTAGAAAGGTAGAGGTAGAGGAAGAGGTAGGGAGACTTTCTATAGGTGTTACAAGTGTAAAAAATTTGGTCATAGATATTTTGAGTGTCCTGAAAAGGAGAATGTAGGACCAAGAGGTGCATATGTAGATCAAAAAGAGAAAGAAGATGTGAAAGCACATGTGGCAAAGAATATTCCAGAGACTGGAGAGTCTTTAATGTTCAACAATATTCTCTTGAAACTAGAAAAAGAGGTTGTAGAACCTATTCAAAGAAGGGATTTACTTAGGATTGTTTGCAAGGCTAAAGGAAAAATTTTCAAGGTAGTGATCAAAAGTTAGAGTACTGACGATTTGGTTTCAACATAGATGGTGGACAAATTGGGGTTGAAAAATATCAAAAAACCAATACCTTACAAGGTGTCATGGTTGCATAAGGGTCATCAAATATTGGTGAGTGAGAAGAGTGAAGTGGAGTTCCAAATAGGCAACTATAAGGACAAAATGATTTGTGATATTATGCCTATGGATGTCTACCATATTCTTTTGGAAAGGCCAAGGTAGTTTGACAATAAGTTCTTACATGACATAAGGAGTAATTGTTACAAGTTTGAAAAGGATGGAATTAAACATACTCTTTTGCCTTTGCAAGAGGAAGGTACAACTGAACAAATAAGCCCAAGAGCATTATTGCTAAGTGGCCAAGAATTTTTGCAGCATATGGAATAAGAGAAGGTGGGTTTTGTTGTGGTTTGTAAACCAAGGGTTGTTCTTATGAACACTGATATTGCATATTTACCTATTGAAATTTAGGAAATGTTACATGAATTCAATGATATAGTGGTGGATGATTTACCAAGTGAATTACCACCTAAGAGGAGTATAAGTCATCACATTGAATTCATACTGGGAGCGAGCCTTCCAAATAAGGCTACATATAGGATGGCACCTAAGGAGAATGAGAATATTAGAAAGCAGGTCCAAGGATTATTAGACAAAGGGATGATAAAAGAGAGCTTGAGTGCATGTGTTTTTCCTACAATACTTAGTCCAAAGAAGGTTGGAGAGTGGAAGATGTGTACAAACTATTGAACAATCAATAAAATCACCATTAGATATAGGTTTCCATTGCCTAGGATGGATGACATGATGGAATGATTGAGTGGAGCAACTTATTTCTCCAAGATTGATTTGAAGAGTGGTTACCATCAAATAAGAATCATAGAAGGAGTTGAGTTGAAGACAACATTCAAGACCAGTGATGGGTTGTATGGGGGGATTGTCATGCCATTTGGACTGTCAAATGCACCTAGCACATTTATGAGGCTGATAAAAGAAGTTCTGAAGGGGTTTATTGGTATGTTTGTTATTTTTTACTTGGATGATATCTTAGTTTATAGTCAGAAAAAAGAAGAACACTTCATGCATTTAAGATATGTTTTAGAAAAACTAAAAAAAGAGAAATTGCTAGTGAATGCAAAGAAGTGTTCTTTTATGAAGTCAGAACTAGTCTATTTGGGGTTTGTTATTTCCAAGGATGGGATGAAAATGGACCCAAACAAAGTAGAGGCAATTGTAAATTGGTATTCACCTAAAATTATCTTTGAGGTTAGGAGCTTTCATGGATTAGCTAGCTTTTATAGAAAGTTCATCATAAATTTTAGTGGTATATGTGCACCTATCATGGATACTATTAAAAAGGATAGGCAACCATTTTACTGGACAAAAAAGGTTGAAAGAATCTTTCATATGTTGAAGAAGAATATCACCTAGAAGCTAGTGTTAAAGTTACCTGATTTCAATATGCTTTTTCATGTTAAATGTGATGCTAGTGGGACAACAATTGGAGCTGTAATAATCCAAGAAGATAGGCCTATTGCCTACTTTAGTGAGAAATTCAACGACTCAAAACAAAAATACTCGTCTTCTGACAATGTAGTAGCCGAATAAATTTAACATCAATTAATTACACAAACATAACAGTAACTTCTACTTGATTTCAGAAAATTCAATAATTCCTTTTAATTTAGCACATACGCATGTTAAATTTATCAGCGAATATTAATTTTATAAGAGAATAAAACAAATATTTAAATTTAAAATACCTTGGTATGATGCTAACCCTCTGCTTTCCACTTGCCTTGTTGACCTTCCTGCTGCTGCCTTGCCCATCTTGAAGCCATGAACCAACTCTGCACAAAACCGAGTTTCCACCCTGCCAACTAGGACAACTACCTAGCTCCAAGATACCATATGGATATCCTGGCCCCCGTGCCCAAAACACCCAGCAAAATGGTGCCCCCTATACTAATCCTCCCAAATACAGAACTCAAACTCCCCTCTGTGCAAATCCAAGAGAAACCCCTCCACAATAAAATCCCCCGTAGAATGATAATCCCTTCCTCGTAACCTCCTCCACTCATATCCTTCACCGCCCTTTCTCCTCATTTATTTCCTTATCCCTGCATTCATTCCCTTATCCACATAGTTAATTCCCCTTATCCAATTTATTAATATTCCCTATATGTTTATTAATGCCCCTTATCCCTTCTGTATACGTAACCTTTTTAATTTAAACAATATAATCTATTAATCTTTTTTTAAATTTATTACCCTGTTCATTCAATGTGATAGGTAATTAATTTAATTAATTAATTAATCAAAATTATAACAATTAATTCATTAATAAATATTTAATTAGTATTATTATGCTAATCTTTGTTTAGTTAAAACCATGTTAAGACAATTAATCCCCTAATTAATTTTTACTTAATAATTCCTAAACATATATTCTACTAGGGCTGTTACAGACAAAGAGTTTTATGTTGTGGTTCAAGCCTTAAAGCATTGGAGGCATTACTTAAGGCCTAAAGAGTTTGTGTTGTTTTCATATAATTTGTCATTACAACTTATAATGCAACAACATAAGCTGAATCATAAGCATGCAAAATGGGTAAAATTATTGCAAGGTTTTGATTTTGTCTTGAAGTATATTAGTGGTCTGAGTAGAAGGTGTTTAATAATGCAAGAGAGTCAAGTCCAAGTCTTGGGATTTGATTATTTGAAGGATTTATATGAAACTGATGTAGACTTCCAAAATGCATTTGAAGCATGCCAAAATCCTGTGAATAGAGATAACATCCCATGGAGTGAGTTTATGATGCAAGATGGTTTATTTTTTAGGAATAGTTAATTGTGTGTTCCTAATTTTTCTATGAGGGAGAAATTGATACATGAAAAACACAATGGAGGATTAGCATGACACTTTGGATTTGAAAAAACATATGAACAGTTGAATCATTTATAATTCTAGCCAAATATGAGAGCAAATGTGTAGAAGTATGTGATGAAATGAAGGTTGTGTTAGCATGCAAAAGGGAGGACTCAAAACAATGGGCTTTACACTCCTTTACCAATTCCCAATATACCATGGGACTTTGTAAGTATGGACTTTGTTTTGGGTTTGCCAAGAACACAAAGGGGTAATGATTCCATGTTAGTAGTTGTTGACAGGTTTACAAAAATGACACATTTTATTCCTTGTTACAAGACTAGTGATGTTGCACATGTGTAACTTATTTTTTAACGAAGTTGTGAGATTGCATGGTTTCCCTAAGAGTATAATTTCAGATAGGGATACCAAGTTTAAAGGGAACTTTTGGAGGACCTTGTGGAAGAAACTTGGAACCAAACTAAACTTTAGTTCAACTTATCACCCACAGTTTGATGGGTAGACAGAAGTAGTGAAAATAAGTCTAGGAAACATATTGAGGATCTTAGTAGGTGGAAATCTTAGACAATGGGACCATGTGTTGACTCAAGTTGAATTTTTCTACAATGATTCTCCAAACAAGAGTACTAGAATGAGTCCATTTCATATTTTGTATGGCATTCACCCTAGGGGAGTTAGTGAGATGAAGGATTTAGGTAAGCTTGAATAAATAAGTGCAGATGGAGAGGAATTTTCAATTGCAATCAGTGAATTACATGAGTATATTAAGAACAAATTACATGATAACAACTATAAGTACAAGATGAAGGTAGATCTAAAGAGAAGAGAGGTGAACTATGAAGTTGGTGACATGGTTTTGGATCACCTAAGGAGGGAAATATTCCCCAGAGGAGAGTACACCAAACTGAAGTTGAAGAAAATAGGTCCATGCAAAGTTCTTAGGAAGTTTTCAAAAATTTCTTATGAATTGGAGCTACCTACAAGAATCAATATCTCACCTATTTTTAATGTAACCGATTTATATCCTTACTGAGTTGATGAAAGGGATGAATATACAACAAATGTGGATAGTGAAGAAGTCAATGAAGCACAATGGATGCATAAAATTCCAGTGACACAACCCTTACAGGTTGAGAATATTTTGGATACAAAGGTTGCAATAAAAACCAGGAGGAAAGAGTATTTGGAATATCTGGTGAAATGGAAGAATCATCCAATAGAGGATTATACTTGGATGAATGTTGCAGATCTACAGAAAACAGGTTATTTTGTAGAAGATCTCATAAATTTTCATCCCTTGGGAGTTTGATGTAGGTGCATTAGGAAAACATGGAAATGTGATGATATGGTCACATGACATGCGGAAATAGTGAGTTGTCAAAAATATTGTGCGTAGACAGTTTAATATAGGAGTGGGTTCCTAAATATAAGGATTAGATAGAGTTCCTTTATTTTTTTTTTGAATAATGAGACAAGTGTTTTATTGTCGAGACATTCTAGGAGTAGATTATATTAGTTCTGAATCTCTATTGGAGGAGATCATGGTGTTGGAGTTGCTTTTTTTTTTTCTATTGAGAAGATTTTGGAAATATGCAAAGTTTAGTTTCTTGATTCCCTCATTCAAGGAGCAAAGGGAATACCTATGTTTTATGTATTTTTGATTCATTCATTGTAATAGATAGACTGTGTGTAGAGTTAATAGACAAAATAAAAAATTTCCATTCTGGGTGTACGAGATGTAGGTTTAGAGATTTGTCTGCATTTTCTAATATGTGTGAATGGGATGCCTTATGTGTGAAATAGATCTCTCTGATTAAACTGGATTTTGATCTTGGATGGATAAATAGGGAACTACAAAGGATTTATTGGTTTAACAACACATAAATTCGTAAGTTTTTTATTTGCAATGTGGTTTTGGAATTAAATCGAAAAGCATTTGTTTAGTATAAATGGTCATTTGAAATCATTGAGAGTGTGTAAATTCCATTAGAGTGGCGAAGGAAGAGCCATAACGCTCTTGTTGTATTTCTTGATCAAATTAAAAACTCACGTAGAACAGAGTAGGGCCATTGGCCATTATTGAAGAATTGCATTCATGCAAAGAACAAGTCAACGCTCCATATATACTTGATTGAGGTCGTAAAGATATTGCCTAGCGATCTAAAGGAAGAATCAGGGTTTTTTTATTGGTTTCATAACTAAAAATACTGAAATAGAGCAACTCCACTTTCCTTTAAGGGGTTTCATTGATTTATCTATAGGAATTTGGAACTATAGGAAACCTCATAACTATTGCAAGAAATTGGGGGAGTGTTGAAACGAGGATAAATAGAGAACCATTGAAGGACTGGTTTGTGATTCTCTTGAGGCCTAGACTAGAATCATTTAGAAAATCGTTTCTTACATTTATCAGTCATATAGATGGTTGTAAAATACTCCTATGATATATTAAATAGAGTCCTGGAAGAATACAATAGAAACACTCAAAAACTCAACCTTATGCCTAGTTCAGAAATACAAACATAAAGCATTGAGAAAGATAGCATATAAGAAGGAGGAGAAGAAGAAAAATGGAGAACTTTATTTTTTGATCAGAAAAATGGATGCATACTAATAGACGAACATTTTCTATTATGATCTTCTAACCCTTCTTTGATGATGCTTCCTTCTTTTAAACTTGTTCCTAATTCTTTCTTAAAGTATTTAGGGTTTTCTCCTTTCTAGACTTTTCCACATGATTCCTTCTTGGAGTAATCATTGTAATCAATATTTCATTAGACTCTCATTAATGAATTTATTTCATTGAAATTCATTCCTTGAAGTGGGGATCATTTCTTCTTTAATAAAAAAATTTAAATAAACTTTTATTTCAAATTTTCAAGTTGACCTCCTTTAACAAAAGTGGATTGTGATTTAATTTCCTGAGAATCCTAATTGACTTGTCATCAATGGAAACCATTCTAGGTGTAATATTCATCCAACTTTCCAAGATTTCAAGTTAGATACTTGTAGATCTCAACCTCAAATTATAGTCTCGGGAAGTTGAGGTTCCAAACACATTTCTCAGCAAGACAAGAAAACAAAGCTAAATGTTATTTCATTTTCTAGGATACTTGTATAAAAATTCATCCCTTGAAACTATTCCATCATATTCCTAATCTAATTACCTTTCCAATGTGCTAAATTTTTCCCCAAACAGACACCCGGATCAAACAAACACCCGTATCTTGAGTTATGACCTTTGTAAGATTGTTGCTCAATAGTCGTCCATAAATTTCATGGGTCATTTTGGATCCTTGATCAAAATTTTCCTTTAAAAATACCACATACATTGTGGTGGTAGAAATATTGGTGTTTATATGGTAAATATTACCCTGTCATTCATGTGAAACAAGAGGAACTTATGGAGGTCGAGCCTTTGGAAAATTTATGACTTAATAAAATTTTTGATGGCCCATTTTCCTAGTCAGTGCCCAGTTCGTTGCCTTGTCATCACCCAGTAATCACTGAGTTAGCATCCATGTCATCGTCATATGTATCATTGTGAGAATATTCCTAGGATTCCATGTGTCTTAGCATGATAGGATGCCACATATCTTGGTGTGATTAGTTGTCATTTTTTCCACATGTCCCAACATGATTGGTTAACATATCTTGGAATTGACTTAGGAAATATGTTAAGAAATGCTGAGTGGGGAAATGGAATGAGAGAAGAGGGATCGTATGTAGTGGAGATAGATCAAAAGTGAGGGTAGGGGGTATGGAGGGGTAAGGAGGGTCACAAAGCCACGAGTCCATAGCGGTCAGGGATATGGAGATATAAGGATGTGAAACGGGGTAAAAAAAAGAAGTAAATATGATCAATCAAATGGGTGTAGGGGGTAGAGGTGAGAGGAGAAGGAAGGTAGGAGGAGTGATGACGTAGGAGAGAGGATCAGTTTTGGGTGCATGGAGTAAGGAGAGGGGGAAAGGGAAATGAGTGTGGCACTACTGGAGAGGTTGAGCGGAAAAGTGAGGAGTGGAGTGATAAGTAGAGTATGAAAAATATACCAAATATGGAGAAAAGCGAGAGGGGGAGAGGGGAAGTGTTGAGGTGAGGACAGAGAATCAAATTATGGGGTATGTGAATGGGATATTTCAAGTGTTATTAGAATAATAAGTGTTAATAAGAAGTCTTAATAAAATATTAAGATTAACACTTAATAAGAGATTAAGTGTTAATAAGAAGTGCATTAATAAGAGATTAAAATTAAGTGTGGATAAAAGACTAAGAGAGATGGAGGGAAAAGATAAATAGAGGGGGTTAAGAAATGGCTAAGTTGTAAGAAGAGGAGGAAATGGATATAAGAGGAAGTTATAATATTAAATTAGAAGTGTAGTTCCAAGATGTGTAGTTCCAATACCAGGTATACGAGGGGTAACTTAGTGTCAAAAGAGAGACTAGTTGTGTTTCACATGGAAGAAGTGCTCTCTAAGACAAAAGCATAGATATCTTGAGGATACAAACTCCAATTTTTAATCCAAAAATTGTGTGACGAAGCTGAGAATGAGGGATATTCCATGAACTGGTGATCATTCAAAATTGATTTCTTATGTTATCAATTTTTTTTATTCCAAAGAGTGGAAAATTGAGGCGACCAAAATTTTAATCAACAACTGGCTCCAACTGCGAGACAATGATCCCCTGAGGGTTGCTGAGAACACCAAAATATGAAGACCATATGCCTTCTCCATTGGGATATGGAGTCATATTAAAAATAAACTCTTGTAATTCCTCATCCATGAAGTTACCTTCAAGCATTACCTCCATCTAGAAACTACTTTATTATGAAAAACTTTGACTGAAGAAACAAACTATGTACATAGAAGATCTACCAACCATATCCTACTTGGAGGAAAGGGACACTTTTCAAGTGTAAGTATACTTCCAATGGATCCATTCAAGCATCCAAAAAATGTTCGAAATGAGCTCTAGAATCGGGGATCATATCAAGGTTGCTATCAAGGAATTCAGAGCATGTCCAAAGTATATTGAAGTGAAACTGAGCAAGATGTTCTTGAAATATGATTTCATTTCTTGGACAAAAATGCTTTGGAACCATGATTCAATAAAATCATCTCTTGGTTTCTCATGAGTTCTACAATCTTTGGTTCAACAAGAAGTTTCTAATTTGAAAATACTCTCATCTTTCTTCTTATTACTGACGACATCTGAGATTCTTGATTTGTCAACAATGTCTTGAAAGAATTCTTGCTTCATGCAATGATGATGCTTCCATGATGAGGTTGAAAAGATAAATTATGGTTGAAAATGTGTGGAGAACTATAAGGATGTCTTTTATTGTTCACCAACAACTTCATTATCTTCATAAATAAAACATGTCACCCATTGATCCTCTTATTGCAAATGCCCTTCTTTTGATGCTTAGAATATATCTTCTTCATTAAACTCTACTTTAGCTAAGAAATCAATATCATAAAAATATAATGTACAATGATGATTACTTCTATTCATCTAATGTAAACATTCTTCTTGTGGCTTGGTATAAGCTGGTCATGCCATTTGAGAATCTACTGCAACATTTTCATCATGATTGTATTGAATGAAATCTTTGTGTTCATCTTTGAACTAATTGTGATCATTGTTTTCAAATTGAGCGCATGAGAGGTTGAAATTTCCCTCCAATGGAGCAAGTAAAGGATGATATTTCTATCGAATTAAAATTTTTTGGGTTCTTGTTTTCTATTTGAAGAACAAGATCTGAAAAAACAAATTCACATATTTCATCAAATGTTTCTTCAAAATCGATTCTTCCATTGTCTTGGAGAAATATTGGGAAGTTTAATATATTAGCATCGGTTTCATGAACATTTCTTTCAACGAATTGAGCTCGTTGCATTAATTCTTTCCAGCTGCACTTTCCCTCTTGCTTCAATAAAAATATCATATTCACAGATAAGGCATTTTCATAACAATTTAAAATGATGACATTGTTTGGAAACATTTCTTGTGGAATCTCATGAAGAACTTTCATAAATATGAAAGTGAATTATTTGATTGTCTCTTCCTTGCTCATATGGATTTCTATCAACTTCAAGAAAAGAGAATATGGATATTTCCTTGGAAAATATTTCTCAATAAATAAATTTTCTAGTACATCCCAACTATTGATGGTTCTGGGAAGCAATGAATAATACTATTCACTAGCATTTTCCTTTAGAGTTAATATAAACAACCGACATGCAACTTTGTTTTCAGCCACATTATCAATTTCACAATCACTATCAAACTTAATCAAATGTTTATCTGCATCCTCTAAAGTATTTCCGAAGAACATGGGAAACTTGTCCATGGAAATATATGGCAAGGGATGAACTTCTCCTTGCAAATTGAGTGGAATTCTATGCAACCATTTCTTTCTTGGGTACCTTCTCCCTTTATTGTATCTTGAACAAATTGTGTCGATCTTGGTGGAGAAGAAAAAATATCTTCACAACATAAAATAAATTCTTCAGAGGAAACTTCATATAGATCTTCTTGAAACTATTGAATCTTTTTAGTGAAGTCACTTGGGCATATTTCTTTAAAATTTGGAGTTTCGATGATGGAGTCACCAGGGAGATCATCCTCCTAAATCTTGGATGGTTCTTTGGTTCTATGAAAGTTGTCACGAATGATTTGTGACCGAAACTTCAACAATATGTCTTCAAGGCCATTCAATTCTCCTTGAACAAGGTTCTCAAGAACCTAGTACATATTGAATCAATCTCTAGATCTTCTTTCAAAAGTTCAACCAGACAACTTCTAGTTTTCCAATAATATATGATCCTAAAAAGTATCATATTTCTTGAAAACAATTCGTTCCCTAATGGAGTCACAAAAAATGTTGATGTTTAGATTGGTCACGATCCAAACAAGAACCTCGCGAGGATAAAATCCCCCTTTATTTTTATAGAGGTGGTACTCGTCAATTATAGTCTAAAATATATAGCTTGATGTTCTTGGACTTGACCGCTAAATTGAATAATCCTAAACAACAAACCCCAAATATTTATTGCTTTAATTTTCATATAGAATGGTTCTTGATAACTTCATTTATTATTGAATAGACAAAGGATCTTCCTAACAATAAAAATATAAAGGAAAACTTCAATATCATAATAAATATGTGCTCAGCTTCATTATTACAACCTTCTGAAACATATAAAAACAAAATATGCATCGATAGTTTCTTACAAGAGAAAGAGTGAAATGATATTGATAGCTTTAGAGAACTTTAAAATAGTATTTCATTCAAAACAAAAGTGAATATGATAGGTGCACTTGAAAAATCTTGTGTTCATAAACTCATAGTTTGAGAAATCATTGAAATTACACCATGAAGTAGTTCTTTATGGATTTTCATAAAAGATATTCAAAATACAAAGCATTGTAGTAAACCAATTGAGTAATGCTTCAGAAATAAAGCTTGTCGAATACAAGGACTAAATCTCCATGAATCATTTAGACAATCATGTATTACATTTATTAGTCATATATATGGTTTTAAAATACTCCTATGATCTATTAAGAAGAGGCCTAGAAGAATACAAGAAAAACACTAAAAAAATCAACCTTATGCTCAGTTTAGAAATACAAGCATAAATCCTTGATAAAAATAATGTAGAAGAAGGGGAAGAAGAAGAAAAATGGAGATCTTTATTTGTTGATGAGAGACTTGGCTACATACTGATAGCTGAACATTTTCTATTCTGATCGTCTAACCCTTCTTTGATGATGCTTCCTTCTTTTAAAATTGTTCCCGATGCTTTATTGAAGTAGTTAAGGTTTTCTCCTTTCTAGAATTTTCCACGCGATTCCTTATTGGAGTAACCACTTTAATTAATATTTCATTGGAATCTCATCAATGAATTTCTATCATTGAAATTTGTGCCTTGAAGTGGGGTTGTTTCGTCTTTAATAATTTTTTTTAATAAACTTCGATTTTCAAATTTTCAAGTTGATTGGCTTTAACAAAAATGAAATGGGTTTTAATTTTTTGAGCATGATAATTGACTTACTAGCCATTGAAACCATTCCAAGTGAAATATTCATCATTCCATATTTCCAATGAGTCCTCTTGAATAAAATTTGGAGTTATGGATATCAAGTTATAGCCTAAGGGAATCAAGGTTCCAAACAAATTTCTGAGCAAGACAAGAAACCATAGTTTATTGTTCTTTCAATTTATAGGAAAATTATGGCCAAATTAATCCCTTGAAACTTGTTTCATCTTATTAATCATTGAATTAAATTTCCAACGAGGTAAAGTTTTCCCCAAACAAACATCGGAATATTGAGTTATGACCTTCGAAATCTTGTTGCTCAACAATTGTCCATCAAATTCGTGGGCCATTTTAGGCCCTTGATCAAAATTCACCTTAAAAAAATACAAAATGCATTGTGGTGGTAGAAATATTAGTGTTTATACGGTAAATATTACCATGTCATTCATGTGAAATAAGAGCAAATTATGGAGGTAGAACCTTAGGAAAATTTATGACTTAATAAATATTTTGATGGACCATTTGCCCAGTCAGTGCCTAGTTAGCTTCCTTGTCATTTCCCAGTCAGTTCCAAGTTAGAGTCCATGCCATCACCATATGTCTCATTATGAAAATATGACTCAAATTCCATGTGTCTTAGCATGATAGGATGTCTCATGTCTTGGTATGATTAGTTGTCATGTCTACCACATGTCCTGACATGATTGGTAAACATATCTTGGAATTAACTTAAGAAATATGTTCAGGAAGGGGGAGTTAGGAATTGTAACCAGAGGGGAAGGATTGGATGTAGAGGAGTGGTATCATAAGTGAGGGGAGGTCATGGGGGTAGGGGTTATGGAGGGTTAAGGAGGTTTGTGGCACTGTGGGTCCATGACGGTGAGGGATATGGAGAGATAAGGATGGGAAAGGGGGTAAATAAAATAAGTAAAGAGGATCGATCAGACGAGTGTAGAGGGGAGAGGTGAGAGGAGAAGGGATTTAAGAAGAGTGATGACATAGGAGAGAGTATAGACTTTGAGTGCATTGAGTGAGGATAGGTAGAAAGGGAAATGAGTGTGGCATTGTGGGAGTGGGAGTGGGGTGAAGTGAGGAGTGAAGTGATAAGTAGAATATGAAAAATATACCAGGTATGGAGAAGAACAAGATGAGGAAAGGGGGAGTGATGAGGTGAGGAGAGAGAATCAGATTCAGGATATGGGAATGGGATATTTCAAGTGTTATTAGAATAATAAGTGTTAATAAGAAGTCTTAATAAGAGATTAAGTGTTAATAAGAGATTAAAATTAAGCGTGGATAAAATACTAAGATAAATGGAGGGAAAATAGAGGAGTTGAAGAAATGGATAAGGTGAAGAAATGGATAAGTTGTAATAAGAAGAGGAAGTTATAAAATTAACTTAGAAGTGTTGTTCCAAGACTAAGTATATGAGGGGAAGCTTAGTGCCAAGAGAGAGACCAGTTGTGTTCCACTTGGAAGAAGTGCTCTCTTAGACAAAAACATGGATATATTGAGCATACATACTCAGGTTTTAAATCCACAAAATTTCTGACGAAGCTAAGAATGAGGGATATTCCATGCAGTGGTGATCATAAAACATATGTTATGAGGAAAATATCTCTATGGCATGGGGTAAAATACAAAAAACAAAATGATACGCAGAAATCAACTCTAATCTCAAGCATGCTATATAAATAAAATGCTAACAAGACAAGGTCAAGATCCTACCTCGTCCGAACATTAAATGAAGACCATCGTTGAGAGCGCAACTCAAATCCTTATACCTGCAACATATCGTCAACAACCAATATGCACAAGCATATGGTGATAATATATAATTTTAGCATATATATTAGCATAATCCATTAACATACATGACAAATACACCCATGGAATAATAATTCAAATATTTGTAAGATATCAATTGGATGAGAAAAGATTATTTCTATTAAAATAATCAACAAAAGTATATAGGTGAAAAACTTCTATAACGACACATCTCGGAACCGAGAAACTAAGTCCCTCCAACTGGGCCTCCACCACTTCAATCCTCCACCAAAGGCAAGCTCATATAAAGGAGAGAATAAGGTTTTCCATCACAAATAAGGAAGAGCTTGGGGGTTGAACAATGAGTTCATACTTTCAAGGATAATGGGATGCAGACTCAATATGAAGTGAAATTTCTCCAGAGTATCTTTCTCTGAAAAGTTGAATTCTCTCCTCCCAAGGCTTGTATATGGTTCAATTTATATCCTTCAAATGGAACTAGAGGGTCAAGTCAGAGAATTTCCAGTATATGGAAGGCCAAGGATCATGGATCTCATGACATGACATGGAAACCCGAAATAATTTTTTATTTTGAGCACTAAACCCGATGTGCGTGGGTTGTAGTGGAGCAACTTACATACACATTTGTTGTATAACTAATAGGGCATGTATATGTGGAAAAATGTGATTTTTTGGCTCTGGAAGGTAAAAAAGGGGACTTCAAGTCTGCATAGGGAAATGGAAAGGCCATCCAAGCAAGTTGTATGGGGTGAGGTAAAATTTTCTATAATAGATGCCCCTAATGTGTGAGCTCAGAGGAATATCTGCAATGGTCGAAATACATTATAATTTCCAGAGGTGGAGTAATGAAGACTTAGCTTGAAGTGTTATTTACTCATGAGAATATTACAATCCATAATGACTTTTTACACATGGCTTCCAATCTAAATTATATTGCAGATCCATGTGGAAATATACCAAATAGTTGTTCATGGTGATGGATAGGAAATACAAAGTAGACACATAACATAGGTTGTCATAGTCACGACCAAGGCCTAGTGGAATCCAGTCTCAAAATCAATCTGAATATATCTCTATATAATGGAGTACAATCCGTTCTCCCATGATCACTAAAGTAATATAGGTATTGGTCCAATGAAAGACAATAATAGAATAGGAATTATGATACTGTAAGCTGGAGGTATTCTACACTATCCAACGAAGGTGCAAGTCTAAATCATGTGAATAGAGGAGTTGATGTCGAACACAATGAGACTTCGTTTGATTACCGGTCATTAAGGTATATCGCTAATAAACACGAGACAACCTATCGATAATGAAAGTAAGTATCAAGGCACCAAGTACATTCTTACAAGTGTGAATAAGGGTGTTGAGATTGAAAACTTGAAGAATCCATCAATCAAGAGGCATTGATGTATTCCCAACTATTGATGGTGAGAGAACCTACCACTGATGACTGAAAGCCTCTAGGTACTTACATGACTCTAGTTCTCATTTCCATAATAGATGAGATGAAGTTTATGGAAGGAGACCCATTGAAAGGAGAGAATTAGGGCGTCTCTCATCATTCAGATCAAGGTACAAAGAAATAGCTTGATGATTAGGAGGACTCGCATTTATAGGATTTTCACGAACCAATGACCCTGTGCATCTTTCGCATGCACCAAATGTAAGTAGTGCATGAAAATGACCCTTTGAATAGAATCCAATAATAAAGACTACCGACAAAGGAGAGGAAACCACCAATAAGGCTAATGGCATCTAAGACATTGCATGAATCCCAATGTGTGAATAGATTTCTTTCCATCGAACACAAGGGAAACCCCCAGTTAGTGACCAATGAGGAGATGTCGATTTTTGGGTTCAAGGTTACCTATCCATAATGAAAAGTAGGACTAGGGTGCATAGTAGGACTACAACTTCATGTGACTCTGAGACATACTAAGGGTATGGAAGACATGAAAAGTCAATATTTCTGAGAAATGGTTGACACAAGCTTATAGAATTCCTTTGAAAAAGAGCATGAGACATATGGATAACTTAGGCAACATAGACTTGATGATGAAACTTCGTGATGCAAGAGGCATCAAAAAAATCTCCATAGGGACTGGAAGAATAACCAGTCAGAGGAGTAAACTCTAAGTAATGATCTCAGCTTTCTAAGGTCATGCTAAACCCAAACTTTGGATGATAGTGGACTCATAATTTTGTTCTCTATTCAAAGGAGACACGATTGCTACTGATATGAGATAATATTCTACTCATGCCCATATTTTTTTGTTTTTTCATAGGCAAAGAAATGCTATGATATGAGAGAGGAAACGAGTGTCGCGAGTAAGCAACTAGTTCCAAATAGTGGAACATACCTATGCTCAATGCAAGGAAGTTCACGCGGGGCATGGACACTTGGGGGAATGTTTCCTCTTAGGGTACAGGGTGTCAAGCTACAAAGGATATAAACAAGGATGTGCTTGGATAGTGATGAAAACTGTTGAGGTAAGAGGATTACAACTAGAAAAAGGGAACCAGAAATAGGCTTAGTACAATAAGGAGGATGGAATGTGATTACAACTTAACTCTAAAGAATGTCCTTTTTTGTAGATTTAGTCCCCTAGGCCTGAAAAAATATAAAATAATACCCATAAGAACTCTTCTAGCCAATGTTGACTAGAGTATTATTTTTTCATAAGTAGTCTACTTGGCCTAAAAGGGTTAAACTTACACAGAATAGATGTCCTTTCAAACCCATTTAATGCGTGTGAAAGAGACAAGTTCACTCGACAATATTTTCACTTTTTTAGAGAGTTGGAAAAGATCTTAAACAATACTTGGTGGGAGTCCCATAGGCAAGGATTAGCATGCTTGTTAGTAAGAATATGAGGTTCAAACACACAGTAATATGAAAACTATAAGGAACTCGTGGTCCTATGGAATAAATTCTGCATGGGCACCAAATGGGACAAAGTTTCTAACTAGGGAACCCATATTTGGTAGGCCTCTACCACTTAATAATGATACTTCTAGTAGTAGTAAGAAGCTTATGTGTCACTAATAAATGAGTTCATTCCTAAGGTATATAGATCATGGTCATAATACAATGAAAGAATGAAAAATGGAGTGACAACCTATCCTATATGTTGGTGAAAGAAAATACATGCCGAAGGTATGAACAGGCGGTATGATGCTAGAAACCGCAAAAATTCTGGACAAAACCACCAAAATCAATTCTTTCCACTATACTATTAGTTCATAAGGTCAAAAAATCAGCACAAAATATATGAAGTCGGTAAACATTTTCTACTAATAGTAAAAATAGACCATTTTACCATATCATTTTAGTTTTTTCACCTGCATAGTGCATTTTAGGCCATTTTCTCGATGATATTTAAGTGTCGATTGCGTGAGTTACGATCAACAGAATTAGCAACCATCTGGACCAAGTAAGTACCCATCCCATCCTCTTCATTTTTAGTGGTTTAAAATTCAAATTTAGTCCTCTTTTTTTGAGTTTTAGAGGGCACAACATGTACACTAGGGTGTACATGGGTGATAGTTCATTGAGTCGTGTACATGCCTCCATGTATGTAGGAAAATAAAATACTGCCCATGTATATGTTTCCCTATATGTGACTGTTAGCATGTTATCCCACGTACAAGTCTATGAACATCGTTTTTTGACAAGATTTAACTCAAAAATGAATGTTCCTTTGCAGGATGGTGATTGAATGGAGGGAGAGGGAGCATGAAGAGGTAGATTTAGAAGTGGAAAGGGATGTAAGGGCCCAACTAGCTTTAAAAATATATGGCCATTATAAATTTTGGGCTCTCAGAGGAATGAGGGCTCAAGTGAGGTTACTCTACATGCTCTTAAACTATTGGAATTTGGAGATAGAGGCCTTCAATATCGATGGGAAACCATTGAGGATTGAAGTAGATGACATATATTTTATCACAGGATTGTCTCACCAAGGCGAGGTAGTGAATCTCAAGGCCCAGGGGGATGGGGGTGGTATGACCATGGAGGAGTACATTTCCATCCACTATGTTGTAGGCACAGATAAAGTAGGGATCCAACTCCCCATCAGGGCGATCGAGAACCTGAGCTTAAAGATGGTCGTACTTGTTCATACATGGATCTTAGGGTCAGCCTCATTGCACCAGGATTCAAGGCCACTCATGTTCTATGTGGTGGAGTGTTTATGACCCACTGTTTATGACCGGTGTACCTCATTGTTGGCTAACATGAAAATCCAGCTGACGGAATGCAAACATGGAAGAAAGAGAAACTTCAGGTTTTCATCCATTTTGTGTATCTTTTTATTTTAGAGGGTTCTAGGTGTGAGCCCTAGAGTAGAGATTATTGCACATGGACAATGCAATCTAGCCATGTCACAGTGGAATGATGTGATGAGGCAGCTAGGAGGTGGTAGGGTGCCAATTCCTTACAATGATGAGTTCTTTTTATGGTGGCATCGACAGGTTATATCCATTGAAAACTACTCTTATGTTAGAATTGAATATAGAGGGGATCTAGATATGAATTTTCCACTAGGTTCCGCTTTCGATGATATTGGTAAGAAATGTTTTTATATATTTCATTTTTTGTGCTTTTCAAAAAGAATAAAAAACAAAAATATTTTTGTATGGTATCAAGTATTAACAAGTGTTTTGTCACATAGATGTAGGTCTGCGATTACTATATGGAATCCCACAACATCGAAAAAGGAGTCAGGTAGATGAGAATGCAAGAGGATATGTGGAGAGAGTGTTACAGAATGTGCAGAGGAACCTATCTCGATTGAAGCACAATATTCCTATGGTTCAAGTGGAGGATATTCCAGAGGCTATGCAACGACAGGTGATGGGTGTGCCCCATTTGTGGGTACGACTCTTTCGACGCCTTTCAAACATCATAGTGTGCTATCATGATACACATCTGGCACCACAGGTGTATATTCCATGGTCATATATATACCAACCATATATTTATTTTTAGTGTGTGAACCCCATTTTGTACTATGACACCATATTTTTTGAAAATATGAAATATAAAAAATTTGGTCTTCGACTTCAATTATATATGTTACAATGTGTAAATGCATGAATGTATTTTATTTACTTTAGTTATGTGACAAATGCCAATCTAAAACATAATTAGCATATGCATCAAATACATGATTAGAACTTCTAGGTATGTTATTCTAAGTAAGAAAATCAAAGTATCATTCAAAAAGTCGTACATGTAGGAATCGTCGGAGTAGAGAAGGGTCTCGCACATGGTAACTATAATTTAAATGACATACAACTAACTGGGACTCCAGGTGAACCTCTAAGGACCGAAAAACATGTGAAATGACATTGCGTAATAGTTCTATAATGACGCTATACTCAGCCACATTATTTGTTGATGGCTCGAGACAAATGCCACCTGAAGATACCGGTTGTCCCTCTAGTGAGTAAATGACCCAAGAGGTGGAAGCCATGTTCCATGTATGACAACTGGCACTGTCTCTGAATCCTAGGTAAACTGAAGAATCCGTTGACATCTACCAACCAAGGGAAAACTTGATAAGCAAGCCAATGACACAAAGGAAAATACATATATACACTAAGATACACTAGTATAGAGAAGGTCATGCCCAAGCTTGAGGGCTCAAGCATAATACCTTTTAAGGTAGATCCCATTTCTAGGCTCATCCAACATATTCCCTTCATAATCTTCCAATTCATAGGCTCCTTTTTCTAAAACACGTCGCACGATATAAGGACCGTGCCACATGGGGTTGAAATTGCCTGCCCCTAGCGATTCTTTGCCTTGGTCATACAGGAGAACCAAGTCACCCTCAACGTACTGTCGATGATAGACATACGCATCATATTGAACCTTAACACATCATTTATTCACTTCGATAGTCATAGAGGCATCTCAATGTTGCTCATATAGATGCTTTAAGTGCACAAGGCGTTCTTCAAGATCAGATGTGTCAGGTAGGAGCTCAATTTCCAATTTGAGGGAAGGGATTTCACATTCAATTGGAAGGATTGACTCCATTTCATGTTCTAACTGAAAAATGAGAAAAATGGGTGGAAGTATTTATTGAGTTTCGTTATTCCCAAAGCGCAGGTTAAAGAATTAGATTCTAGCCATATTAACTCTCGCTTATAGTTTTTTGCAAGATGGTCTTGGGAGGTTTATGCACCACCTCTACTTGTCCATTTTCCTGGGGATAATAAGGGGAATAATGTCCGTGCTTAAACCCCAATTTTGATGCTAACGCCTTCATCATTTCACTCTAAAAGTGAATGCCATGATTAGTGACAATATCCTTTGGGATTCTGAATTGGGCTATAATTTGGTTGAATACAAAAAATGTTTCCATATTACTATCAGATTTAATGGTAGGCATGGCCTCTACCCATTTAGTGAAGTAATCCATGGCCACAATAATATGTTGATGCCCGCCATCCAAAGCTGGGTTATAATACATAAAATATACCCCCCACTTGGTGAAGGGACTAAAAGTGATGACTGGGTGAAGAGGGGTTGGATGCAAGCACATTTTCCGAGCGAACACCTAGAAAGGGTGACACTTCTTGACTGCTTCAACACAATCTTTAAAGATTGATGGCCAAAAATAATCAGCTCGCAATTTATTTTTGGCCGTCACAAGCCTAGATAGATGACCAACACAAGCCCCACTATGAGACTCATTGAAGATTGAATCAACTTCCTAATGAGTCAAGCAATGATGTAAAATATTATCTACTCCTCAAATATACAAAGTGTCGCTGATGATAAGTTATTTTTTAGCTTGATGATGTATACGTCATCGGTCATCCCTCGACAGATGGTGGGATAGCTTCAAGGTTTGAAGATAAATTAGAATGTCTCCATACCATGGGTTCTAAGATGAGATAAGAAATATATGTTCATCCACAAACAAATCGTCATGAATAATGTCCTCATCTAGTCGAGGGAAGCCTGATATCAACTCGGAAAAAAACTACCGATTTCTTAGATTTCGTCGAAGAAAAATTTAGATCAAATTTTTGCAAAATAACAATCCACTTATTGTATTCCCCCCCTATGATATTCCTGGTAAGGACGTATTCAAATGGATTCATATCTGCAACTATGGTATTTTTTCAAAGTAATATATAATTTTGTAATCTTTGAACTGCATGTACGATGACCAAGGATAGTTTTTCTATGTGAGAGTATTTAAGTTCAGGACCGAATAAATTTCGACTGAGATAGTAGACAATGTGCTCATGGAGCTCATTTTCCTCCTAAACCAAAACCATACCAACCTTCCCTTCGAACATGATGATATAAAACAAATAGTCTGTACTATAGTATGGCGGCTTCAACATAGGCGTTGATACCAAGGATTTCTTAAGAGCATCGAAGGATTACTAGGCTTGGTCATACCATATAAATGGAGTATCCTTTTTCAAAAGATGCATGAAACCCTTAGTTAAATTGACATAGTTCACTATGAACTGACGTAAGAGTTTATCCTTCCCCTGTAAACCCTGAAGTTGTCGAATGTTGCGTGAGGGAGGTAATCAAAGTATTGCCTCAACCTTCATAGGATCCACCATGATCTGATGCTCAGAGACTAAGAATCCTAAGAGATGACCAAACCTAACGTAGAATATACACTTGTGAGGGTTCAAATGGATGCGATAGTAATGAAATATCTCAAATACTAATCAGAGGTGGGTGGAGTGATCTACTCTCTTGCGAGAGTGATCAACGAGATCATCAAGGTAAGCTTCGACAATATCCTTGAGATTGTGAAAAGCAAAGTTCATGGTGTGTTGGAAGGTTGTTCCGATGTTTTTAAGGTCAAAAGGATTTTTTTGGTATGCAAAAGTACCCCAAGGAAAAATAAACGTTGTCTTGTGTTGATCCTCAAGTTTGATTTGAATTTGATTATATCCTAAGAATTCATCCATAAAATAAAAAACTTCGCTTCTCGCGCACTCATCGAGAATATGGTCAATGAAAGGAGTTGAGAAGTTATCTTTAGGACAAGCCTTGTTCATGTCTAAAAAATCCATAAATATGTGGATGGTTCCTTGTTTATTATTCATAGGAATGACATTGGACACCCATTCGGTCAAGGGAACTGGGTAGATGAAACCATCACTAAGTAGCTTCTCTACCTCTATTAGCAAGGGCCTTCCTAGGATTAACAACTCTAAGGCGTCGTTGAATAGGTCTAGCATCTAGATAAGTCTTGATCTCATGTTCGATAATTTTGGGGTTGATCCATGGCATCTCTTCTTATGAACAAGAAAATATGCCACAGAATTATTTGAATATATCGATCTAGATCTGAATTTCTCTAGGAGAACAATCCACACTGATATATACGTTCTCAATTTTTCCAGTAATTATAGAGATGTAAATTATGACAGTAGGAGAAATATATTCCATGTTTCCTGTGGCATAAATACCATGCGTATCTAGTGGAACCATAGTGTGACCGACCATCTCACTCAAGTTATATATAAAGTCATATTTTTCAATCCTAACAAGGTCTAGGAGGAAACAAGATCGATGATGCATGCATATCGTCCTAAGGTCCATCAGGACCATACATGGCCTCTAATATGGCTTCATCTGAAGGTAAAGTATCATCGACACAATCATGCGAACAAGATGATTGGGTGACCCATACGGGCTCTAGAACATGATCCTCCCCATCCGTCTGTGAGGATAAAGGATCTGGGTCAGCAGTAGCATTAAGAATATCCCGAAACACAACTTTTGTCACTGATAGTTGCATTTCCATCCCAATGTGCCACTGACCTTTGCATGACATAGTCAGGGAAGGCAGTGTCCAAGGGTCGTTAAAATACAAAGTGTGAAAAGGAATGGACCTCATCGACAACAAATATTTACTGGAAATGGCATGAATGTGATGGATTGGTGCCATGAAATCAAAATTAACCATGAGAGAGGAATACATTTTGACACCAACATCCTCGGTTTCCTACCAAGAATTGTCGATCACTGGTATCGAAGGTCCAACTAATGCATTAGGACTAGCATGCACACAGGACAATTGATCAATCATCATTATTTTCCCTTCTAGAGGAAAACATAAAGTGTGGAAAACAGATGACACAATCACAGTCATGGAATAAGTCCAATTACACCCTAGTAGTAAATTATAGTTAAGGGTCACATCTACCACCTCGACATAAATCTCCATTGTCTTTCCACCTAACTGGACCAAAAAATTAGAAGAATTCCATGGGGTCGAAATTTATGTCCATCAAATGCGATCAAAATAGTCATATATTGGGATAGAGTCGGAGAGATGATAAATTTCCAATAGGTTAGGGACATCACACATGTTGCAACACCTTCATCAATTACATTGTGTTTGATGGTAATTTTCGTATACTCCACATGGATTTGAAAGGCCACGTGGTAAGGTCAGCGAGGCTTAAAATACATTATTTCAAACTTAATAACCTTTGAGCTACATGGGTCTAGAGATCCTAAATCAGATAACATGACGTTACTCTATGAAGGACACATCTGGAGCACCTCCAAAGCTGACATCACACAAGGGATTTGACCCAAATCTTTGACAATCAAACAGTTATGGGAAGATATGGCATTAGGATTGTGGGAAGAGCATTTAAGTACTTTCAGAATACAAGGAGGAAAATATCTCTATGGCGTAGGGTAAACGAAAATAGACGAATTGAAATGCATAAATCAACTCTAATCCCCAGTATGGTTGCCAATTCTATTACAAGGAAAATATCTCTATGTCATGGGGTAAACCACAATAGACTAAATGACACACATAAATCAACTCTAACATCAAGTATTCTATATAAATGAAACGCTATCAAGACAAGTTCAAGAGCCTATCTCGTTCGAACATTCGTTGAAGACCACTATTGAGCATGCAACTCAAATCCTTATACCTACAACTTGTCCTCAACAACCAACATATGCAAGAATATGGTGATAATATATAATGTTAGCATATATATTGTCATAATAGATTAACATACATGACAAATACGCCCATGGAATAATAATTCAAATATTTGCAAGATATCAATTGGTTGAGAAAAGAGTATTTCTATTAAAATAATCAACAGAAGTATATAGGTGACATACTTCTATAACTGCACATCTCGGAACTGAGAAACTAAGTCCCTCCAGTTGGGCCTCCACCATTTCAATCCTCCACCAAAGGAAATCTCATTTAAAGGAGAGAATAAGGTTCTCCATCCCAAAGAAGGAATATCTTGGGGGCTAAATGTTGAAATTACTAATACAACTGAGAGGGGGGGGTGAATCAATTGTCTTTGAGATTAAACAATATTAAGTCTATTAAAACATTCTTAATCTTTCTTCAAGTGATCACCAACATTATACAACATATGGACAATAAAAGTAAAAAGCATCAATCACACACAAGGTATACACAGATATAGATTTTCACGAGGAAACCCATAAAGGGAGAAAACCTCTTCTTCTTCGAAATGATAGGTAGTATTTTAAGTTCTGTACATCATCTTTAATTGAGCACCAAATCAAAGTGAGGTTGCTACTTCTGTTTTACAAGCTGCAACTTGTTTGAGAGCACCAACTCTCTAGTTTCTCTAGCACCCACTAGAAGGAAGCACCAACTCCCTGGTTTCTCTAGCACCCACTAGAAGGAAGCACCAACTCCCTATATGTTCCAGCACCAACTGGATGGAAGCACCAACTTCTAGTTACATAGGCTCCAACCTGTATAACAGAGAACACTTGTTCTCCCTTGCACCACCCTGCCACCTTGGTTTCTCTGGCTGAAACCAAATGGAAGCTACAACTTCCTGTGTTCAAGCTCCCACTTGAACCTCTGAGGACAACAGTCCTCCCGATCACCTCCCAACCTCCCTAGAATATAAATGAACATAAAAACATTCAACTACACAGATACATCAATTCTTACCAATCTTTCTTTGTTCTGTACATCTGGTCATCTTCTAACTGTACTGCAATTCATTTCTTCCTCTTTATGTTCAGCAGGTCTGCTCTGCATCAACTTGTTTTGTCATTCTACTTTTCTTCAACTTGTTCTGTTATTCTACTCTGCTTTTCATCTCACACTGCACATACCCTCAATCTCCTCCTACGCATCCTCTCATTTTCCTTTTCTTACAGTTTCATTCTTTTCTCATACAGAACAACCAACATCACGTTGTCTATCTCATTTTCTTTTATACACAATCACGGTGGTTCAACTTCCCATCTCCTTCGGCAAACGAAAGACAACTGTCGAGAAACTGAAACACCAACTAATTCGCAATAATGAGTTCATTTTGCTAACAGATTTGTAACTGAGGAGTTAACTGTGCGAGAGAACAGTAACCTTCCGATCATATTCCAATTCATCTGCTCCGTTGGATGAACTTTATTGACATTGCCTTTAAATCGGGTTTTAGCATTTTGGCAATGCTGTGCTGAGTGTCTCGATACTTCATTTCACAATCTCCGAAGTTCCAATACATAACTTTTCTACACTAGCTCCTTCCCCAATATGACTATGGTCATAACCAAGCGCCTATGCAAAAAATGCTTTTGCGATTTCTCATATCGCGATATCGACATTCCTGATGTTCAATGTTCTTGTCACTTCCAAATCTCGATCCACGAAAATCCGTAAATAAGTCGGATTAACGGTCCAGATCACATCATGATCTGACGGTTCAGATTCAGTCGAGATTTCACACAACGTGATTTCAGAATTCTTGTTGCATTGTTTCTTTTCCCTCTCCATGTTGTGATTCGTGAAACTCAGATATGAAGTTGGATCAACGGTCCAGATCTGGTCTTGATTCAACGTCTACGATTAAGTCACGATTTTGCATATCGCGAAATAGGGATTCCTGTGGATGATATTACTTGACATCTCCAAATATCGATCTCCAAAACTCCGACATGGGCTGGAATCAGTGGTCCAGATTTGATCTTGATTCAACGGCTGCGATTTAATCGCGATTTTTCATATTGCGATTTTGGCATTCTTGCTGCATTGTTTCTTTGACATCTCCAACAGGCGATCCTTGAAACTCCGACATGGACTAGAATCAACGGTCCAGATTCAACCTTGATCTGACGACTCAGATTAAGTCGCGATTTCGCATATCACGATTTCACGATTCTTGATGTTAATATTCTTTGACCTCTTCAACTCTCGATCCACGAAACTATGACATGGATTGAGATCAACGGTCCAGATTCAACCTTGATCTGACGGCTCAGATTAAGTCGTGATTTTGCATATCTCGATTACGCTCGCTTCTCCTTGTACCTTAAAGGACGTGCAGGTTCTTCTTGATCCAATGATGGTCGGATCCTGTGCTTGGATCTAACACCTGAGATCTGTCCTCCTTTTCAACGATCTCTTCTTGTCTACATTCAGATCTGATGACCCTCGTTCTTTTGGGAATTTTGAATGGATCCAACGATCAGAAATGCTTCTCAAGCTTTACAAGACTTCGATCGATCAGAAATGCTTCTCAAGATTTACGAGCCTTCAATCATTCGATCAACCTAAACTTATCTTCTGTTTTCCTGGTTGCGTTGCCTTCGATCATTCGATCTTCCTGAACTTATCTTTTGTTTGCCTGTCTATTACAAACTTTCTATACTCATGCCATGTTCATTGTTGTACTTGCCATCAATGATAAGCATTCACTGTTTATTAAATATTTGTCATTCGATGTCTGTTAAATATTTGCCAACAATATCCCCCTTTGGCATTGATGGCAACACAAGCACCCACATACATTCGGATCT
>JZKD02S0995711.1:103959-123795 GCA_000966675.3 Picea glauca
CATGTGCCCTAATTTTAGTTCTCTGCTCCAAATTCCCTTTCCATCAATTAAAATTCCTCAAATTTGGTGCCCATAAGAAAGATCTTGTACACTCAAAAAATGATGTTTTGATGTAATTTCTTCCAAATATAGACTATATCATCATTACTTCATCTCACTAGGGCGATGTGTTTCCTAATATTCTTCATCTCTAGCCATGTTTCACACATCCTAACCAATTCCACATTCAACCTTGAAAATATGTTCCTTGCCTTAGTTCCCACATAGATTTCATTTAACATTCCATGATGCAAACTTTACACTGGTGGTAGTTGAGAGATTCAACACTCAATTTGCATGGCATGCTTTCTTTACTATCATCTAATTTTCAAAGGCTTATGTGAACATAATCAAGAGTGATTTGCCTCTAATTTTTAATTATTCTTCCTTCTGGATTTCTCTACTTTGTGAGACTCTAGATGATCATGTGGTATTTGTGCCAATGAAATGATTATGTACATGATCAATTTTTGTGATTTATTAACAACATAGTCTTGTAATACATTGATCAATCTCCAGTGATGATCATTTATTGTCTTTCCACCCTTCAAAATTCTATATTATTTATCTAGCTCTATCATTGGGGTGTAATCACTAGGCCTGAGAGCGTATCTGCCTTGAAAGGAGGGTCTAGGTAGCAATGGAGGTGTGTATATGAGTATACACTTATGTAGGTGTCACGATTATAATCTTGTATTTTACAAAAGTGAGATTGGGGCTACATGTTTGCAAACATATTATGGAAGACATTAGTGGGATGTAGTTTTAATTGATCTTCCACCTCTTGTTCTTAGGTAGGTTGGGATTTGTTCCTAGTGAGATCCTGAACTCATACCTTAATGAGATAATGATTTTAAGTAAGATTTGGTAGAGATGCCAAGACTTGGTGGATTACATCCTTGGATGAATTTGAGAAAGAATTCTTTGTTAATGGCACAAACTATTTCAATGGTGAGTTGGGAGAAGAAGCATCTATAGAAGGAATTTTTGAGACACCACTTTCTCTTAACATGGGGGTAGTTCCAAAAATTTAAATTTTTTCTTGTTAATGCAAGGGGCATATATAGATTAATATTGGGAGGTGAGGTCCTTTTATTTGATTTGAATTTTTAGGTGGAGTAGGGCATTGTTATGCTTGTTGCATTGGAGTATCTTGAGTTGATTGGTGATTTTTTCAATCCTTAATGCAATTTCCATAATCATTGCATGGATCATTGTAGTTTGATTGAAATTTCTTATAATTAAGAACTTGTATGTAGATCGATCCTTCCAAATTGAGTTGAATCACTTCAAAGATCCCCTTCTCCAAGTCAAATTCCATCTAGATGTTAACACATGAGTATTATTTCATCTTTGTATCCACCCTATCAATGTACTATTCAAGGGAGATTTTAATTGTAATTAAGTTTTATTCATGCCAAAATATTAGTGAGAGATTATTCAATTAGACCCATGCCAATACTGTTGTGATTCTATCAAATTTAATTGTGGTTTACTACATTATATATGACATGTTGTGCTCTTATTTACCAACATCACTCTTAATGAGGATCTTAAGTGTGTTATGTTTGTGGAAAAGTGGAATGTCTGCAAACACCCTTTCTACCAATCTTCTAAACCTATTGGTTTTTTCCTTGCACTCGACCCTTATTCATCACCCCACATAACCCTGAATTTTTTAATTTTTCACCATACCTTCACACGTGATATCATGGATTTGAATTCCTTTCAATATCCCCGTGACTTTATGTTTACTTGATACAACCATAGACAAACCTTCACCACCAAAACTATATCTCCTTGATTTAGACAACCCCTCCAACCATTATAAAACTCTTGCATCAATGACCACCTCTTCCCCAACCGCTAACTCCTCCTCTCTCTACCATCACAATTTCCAAATCAGACAATACCTATCCCAATTGATTATTGACGATGGTTGTGAATGAAATATCACATCCTGTGAGCTATTTTATGAACTTCATATTCTTTTTATGCCCCATCCTCAACCCTACTATATAGGATGGGTCAACATTTAAGACACCTCTATCCTCATCACACAATGCCACCAAAATAACTTAAGTCACATACAATTTGCACCTATATTCACTTTCATATTTTAAGTGACATACAATTTTCACCTTTTCACTTTCTAACTATTGGATATCTTAGATCGTGGAGTTGAAATCCGAAACATGTTGTGATCGATCATTGTGTCTACCTTATAAAAATCTATTTTCACCTTAATCGTGTCATGTTTCAAAACCACACTACATTGGGTATTGGTGTGAATGCTCATAGATTTTGTTTAGAAGATATTTCAAATTGAAGTATGAAATTATTAAGGAGGTAATTTGAAATCAATGTGTATTCTATATAATTCTATGAATATACAAATACACATTTCATATATTCACATTAGAATCACCCCATAGTATACATATGATGTGAAAGAATTAACCCAAGTTCAAATCACATAGACAACCCTAAAAGACCAAAATACATATATGTAGGAAAGAAAATTCCCCCCCAAAATCCATTTCACCTATGAGCCAATCGAAACCAAGCCTTTTCCCAGACATTTCTTTAATCATCTCAAGCACTATTACATCCAGATCTCATGAAATTGTTAATAGGATCCCTAATAAAAAAACATAAGTACTCACTTTTACAAGAATATAGAGGAAAAACGAATGGAGAAGCCTTAGATTCCTAGATTAGTAGCCTCACATTGCACTTCTATATTTTCCCAGGCTCAAATATTTATCCTTACAATAAAATATCTACAAGGAATCATTCAAACTTGGTGAACAAGTCAATTTATAATTCTACATTTAACTCAATCTTCTACTTCCAAATGCATGACAAAGTCCATCAATACGTGGAATCCATTGTGTGACACTATCACATAGCATTTTTATCCCCTATTCTATCTAGAAAATATCATGTGCGAGTGGCTATAACTTCATCAAGCCTAGTACTACAATACATGGAAGTGTTCACACAACTACACATCCAACTCTAGATTCCATATCCATATTAGGTAATTATTCTCAAATTTAGTTTTGGATTATTGGTTATTTTTTTTCTTAAATTGATTTGTTTGAAAGAGTTTGCATTGACCAAGCCTTTAACCATTCTTTACCAAGGTACCCTATTTTCTATCCCTCTACTAGCCCTAACCCTAACCATTCTTTCCCAACGCTAATCCTTGGAACCCTCTTACTATACCAAGACCTTCTCCCACTCGACCTCAAAACCATAAATTCACTAGTTGTTCATCCTCCAAACCAAAACAAGAACGTAACTTCTAATAAAGTCACACATTATGTGAAAGATTGTCATATATTAAAACATCATGTTGGATAAATCTTCTTAGACCCCCCCCCATAGAGCCCTCCCCTCCATCACATCTAGAAATCATTACCCTACCCAACTAAGCCATTTCTCCTTCGTTGCATTCAAGACAATGCCATTCAATATCCTAACATCCTTTTAAAAAATTCACTAGTTGTTCATCCTCCAAACCAAATCAAAGACGTCACTTCAAATAAAGTCACACATTATGTGACATATTGTCATGTCTTAAAACATTGTGTTGGATCAATCTGTTTAGACACCCCCCATAGAGCCCTCCCCTCCAACATTATTGCCAACTTGAACCTATATTGCAACAATTCCGTATTCAACTATATGCAAATATGCAACTATATGAAACTAGGTAACTATATGCAACAATGCAACTTATCATGTTTTTTAGTAACTATATGCAACTTTATGCAACTATATGCAACTATGCAACTATATGCAACAATGCAACTATATGCAACTTATGCAACTATATGCAACAATGAAACTATATGAAACTATATGCAACTTATCCAACTATATGAAACTATGCAACTATATGAAACTATATGCAACAATGCAACTATATGCAACTATATTTCAACTATATTGCAACAATTTCGTATGAAACTATATGAAAATATGAAACTATATGCAACTAACTGCAACTATGCAACTATATGCAACAATGCAACTTATCATGTTTTTTAATGACAATATGCAACTATATGCAAATTTATGCAACACTGAAACTTATGCAACTATATCCAAATTATGCAACTTATATATGAAACTATATGAAACTTTATGTAACAATGCAACCTATGCAACTATATGCAACTATCGAGTGATGATCAAGATATACTAAGAGAGGTTGAAAGTGAGACGTGTTGTACTAGATCTATCGGTTCTATATCAACTAGGTGTTTTTGAGTAGTATGTATGTGTCTCAAGGTCTTGGAAATGATATAGGGAAGAATGACGTGCCTTAGGGGAAAAAGAAAGCTTTGATTCATCTGAGAAATGATGTTAGTGCTCTCACAAGGTTTTGAGCATTATATATGGGTCTTAAGGCCTTGATATGGTTGAGGGGGGAACCCAAGGCTTAGTCAAAGTACAAATATTCTAGGCATCCATGGCCAAACATGACACCTCAAACTAGCACACCCAATATCTCAAGGTTTTATGCAACTTCTAGGGCTCAAATTTCATGAATGACACCTCAAAACACCATGGATGACCTCTCAAGGGTATCTTTGGAATTCAAGTGGGAGTATGGGCATCAATAGGATATTTTAAGCATTGGGTATGGGTCTTGGGTCCTTGGACAAGATCGAGAGAGGAAACCCCCTCCTTCCATCCCATTGTCTCCTTCACAGTCTTCCATATAGAAGACCACAACCCTTTCCTTTATAGATTGTACAACTTCATCAAAACCATTACACCCTATGCATACAATGGATTAAAAAACAACCCAATCATCTTGTAATATATAGCACAACCAACCCCAACATTATTGCCAACTCAAACCTTTCCTCCATTCCCCACCATCCACTAAAGGCACTTTCCAAATATCTGAAATTCCAGGATCATGGATTTCCAAACTGTCAATCCCCACTCGAACTCTTTGATGGGTGTCAAATCCATTTCTCCACTGAGCGTCAGGGGATATGCATATGTATGCAACTTTATGTAACTTATATGCAACTTTATGCAACAATGCAACTTATGCAACTTATGCAACTATATGCAACTATATTGCAACCATATGCAACTATATTGCAACAACTTCATATGAAACTATATGAAAATATGCAAATATGCAAATATATGCAACTATGCAACTATATGCAACTATGCAACATGCAAATATATTCAACTATGCAACATGCAACTTATGCAACTTATGAAACTTTATGGAACTTATGCAACATGCAACGATAACTTATCTTCTTGTTTTAATGAGTGTAGGTACAAGTAAATAAATGCATGTAGAACCTAGAATGTGGTGCACTTTTGGTTTATCTTAATGTCAAGGGTAGCTAAAGTTCAACATCGAAATTGATCTTTTGCAAAATAACATAAAGATATTGCTAGAGAAATAAAGGATAACAAATGTAATATGGTATTACCATATTACAATACCATATTACAATGTAATATGGTATACCATATTCATATCTCATGTATTTTTATTTTTTTTTAACTTAAAGGAAGCATCTCAAGGCAAATTTGTTTTTGGAACAAGCATGGCAATAGCGATGAAAGTTTGTTGCATTTTGCAACGGTTTTGTGTGGCACATAGAGCATCTGCGTTGTAAGTTTTATCTCTACCATCAATTTTCGTCGTTATTTCCATGCTTTTTTGTCACAACTTTCCATAGTTCGTCGCACTTTGCAATGGTTTTGCATCCCACATATAGCATATGGGTTGTAAGTTTTATCTCTGCCATCAATTTTCATCGCCATTGCCAGGATTTTGCGTCGCAACTTTCCACAATTCGTCGCACTTTGCAATGGTTTTGTGTCGCACATATAGCATCTGCATTGTAAGTTTTGTCTCTCTCAACAATTTTCATCGCTATTGCCACGCTTTTGTGTCACAATTTTGCACTATTTTTTTACATTGGCACAGTTTTGCATCCATGTTGCGACGAAGTTTCGTCTATATTTCTACGATTTATAAGGTAAACCTATTTTTATGGTGATGACATGTGGAGGGAATATTTCATCATTATTTCCAAGAAGACCTGGTTCTTGGATATAGAGACGAAAAAATAGCAATGTAAAATAGTCTTTGTTTTGTGGAAATTACGACAGATAAGTGTGGCAATAATAACGAAAAATTGTCGGAAATTTGGTCATATGTAATAGTGAACCAAGGGCCAACATGCCCCCAACACTCACCTATGACTCGTCCTAAGTCACTGTAGGTATGAACCTTCTATTTTTCTTCAACTTCAGACTGTGCAGAGAATCCTGTGTGTGACATCCCCAAAAATAATTTATTTTTGAGTTTGATATTTCTAAGGAAAATTATTTCTTTTTTGGTAAATTCAAAATTGGAAAATTTTTGCCATTTTTGGCAATTCTGAATTTCAAATTTAATTAATTATAATTAATGATTATGACTATTGGGTAGAGACCTGATTTGACCCAACTAGCTTCTTGACTATGACACTTGTATAAAACATAATATTTTATAATTATTGCTAGAAGACAAAAGGAACAACCATGTTGAAATTAGTTGAACATGACGCCATGAGTGGGGAACATGTTGGAACTACCCCAGAGATGATTGTTACAAGTGGTAAATCAAGTATTTGGAAATGTGAAGCCCCTAAAAATCAAGGATTTAGAAAGATGGGAAAATTACCAAGGGAGGGAAAAAGACCTAGGAAAAAATTACTTTGGATATATGGCATATGTGAGGAGGCAGGATGCTACCTAGTATGCTAGGGAAAATAAAATCTATCTCTTGCTATTATGAACACTATTGGCTAAGTGTGAGGCAAGGAGAGGATTGTTGAAACTGTAAATAATTTGCTCAGGGGAGTTCCAAATTAGCCCTCGTGGATTCATGGTCAGGCTAGGGGGTTAACAAAACAAGTGATTTGGCTTCCCTGTTCTAAGGTTGGGAGGAACCTAGTTGTTCCCTTTGTTGTTCCAATGTTTATTCAGATATGTTCCTCTACTTCCCTCTTATTTTATTTATATCGTTGAAATTATTATACATGCCTTCTATTTCTAGATGAATTCCCTATTGTTCATGTGTGTCAAGATAGAATTATAGAGTTACTGTAGGGAACTCATTGTGGAAGTAATTCTGTTTGACTAAAGACTGTATCTATAGGATCACAATATGTTATCTGCTATAGGAACAATGCTATTATGATAATGAATGGAATGATAAAAAGATTGAGTATTATATCTGTGGTAGGAATAAAATGTAAATAATAAATAGCGTTGCAAAGCCACTGTGTATTAGTCCTGGCAAGAACAAACTTATCTTGTATAAAGTAATAAATTAATCAAGCAGATACAAATATGAATTCTAGAAGTTCTACCTGTCATAAGATCATATGTTGATAAAGTATTCAAGTTTTGTTTTCAACCTGTACAGACTAAAATCCCAAATCGGGATGAAAATCTACTATTATAGGGGTTAACGAAATATTTATGTAACTATATGAATGTAGTTATGAATATATATGCATTTTTTTCCATTCGACAATCGATACAGTAGATTGCATGGAAATGGCATTGTACAATTATAAATTTCTACGCATATATTAAGTAATTAATATGAAACTTTCTAACAGTTATATAGAACCCATTGTGCAAAAAAGGAATGGCTATATATATAATTGCATATATATAAATAAAATGTTCGTATATAATTACAGAGTCATATCTTTAATCTATTTTACACTGATAGACTCAGACCTGTTTTAATACCTAATGCTTAGATCCCGTCAACACTGACTGTGAAAGGGAAACAAATAGCTTCAGACATTCGCATGCTCAGAAGTGAGGTAAATTAGTTCCAGAAAAATTTGAGTACAACTCGGAATGAAAACAAACGGTTTGTCTAACTATTACAAGTCTAGGTTAAAACGTTACAACAGTAAACATGAGAATTTATACTTCCAACACTTTTATTTTTCCTAGGATCTACGGTGATAAAGATTGAAAGTAAAGCTACAGGAATGAAGACAACATATATTAATCACAATATCATTTATTTCAGAATGCGGAAGAACAGTTCCAGTATGTCAAGAAAATCAAATCGTATTTTCCATTCCAATAATGTTCGAGTTAAGACATAGTAAAAATCCTACTTAATCATTTGACCAATTATACAATTTTAAAGTCGACCCTCTTATTCGACCGTGAGGGCAAGTAACAGAGGTAAAAACTAGCATAAAAACGAACAAATATCTACCATAGAGATAACTCTTTAGTTGAATCTTTCCACCATTAATCTCCTAGGCCCTTCTAGGAAGAGGCAAGATGGAACCCGAATACCTCTTAAGCGACAAAAGTTGATCTCCATGATTTTCGCGTGGCCTAAACCTCTGCACAAAGTTGCAATAAATACCATTAATAATTTTTTCAACAGAGATAAGAGGAATAAAATATAACGAGTAATAATAGGAAAGGAATTGTCAAAGTAAATGGAGGGATTTGATATCCTTTGTTGTTGCGATGAGATGAGTACTTTCTAGACCAAAAGGGGCGGAGGATCCCAAGAATCCCTGATGGGTACCCTCAAAAATCATAGGGTCCCATCATTAGTGATAAGAGCCAGTAAATAAATCAAAGAAAAACATTATAGGAAAGAATACACGAATGACATTCACAATGAAGTACGTGAGTCGCATAACAAACATAACCACATATTTATTCTAAATACAAGTGTATAAATTAGAAGCCTCAGGTCAATGAACATCCCCAAAATATTTCTATTACCATCGGTGAATAGTCATCTAAAGAAAGGAAACACAGGGTATCGATTTCACCAGACTCGTATTAGCACGAAAAGGGACGACCCTGTTTTTCCTTTAAACTTACAACGCAGGATACATAAAATATTTTTCTATGGTTATACCGAATGTAACTTTCGAAAACATTCTAATAATAATTTGATAGGCCTAAAAATTCCTCAGGTAGATAGGAAAGAGAGGGCTCAAGAAGAAAACACACTACATGTGTATAACCAAGATAGCAAATGTTATTTGAAAACTGGCCCCATGAAATTACCTTATTGTGCTTAAGTATACTATGCATATATAGTGTGAATCCCTAACTTATATGGATTTCTTATCCATAGTCCGGTGAAGTCTCGAAGAGACTCACATCGATGTTAGTGTAGAAGGAAATTATAGGATGAAGGAGACAACTAACCCTAAGAACAAAACACCTGAAAATGATACCTGTGTGAATTCATCGGAAAGAATAGAAAGAACATAAGGCTGGAAAACTTGCAGAGCGACTGAGTAGAACGTATAATGAATAGAAGGGCCACTTACCAGTGGTAGAAACTATCTTGGAAAGCACTCCAAGCTACCATACTCCCCACGCCAAGAAAACAAATAGAAATGAAAAGCCCAACTCTGCAATCGCTTCACAAAAATGACAAGAGAACAACTACTCTAACCCTAAAGAATGAACCCCACGTAGCATGAATGCTTAAGGTACAAGGGAAGTGCGACCATGTGATAGAGGTGACTTGGAGCATTTGGGTTGGATGGAGATATAGAGTTGGCCCTCATTTCTCACCTACCTCCATTAAGGGTCGGTCATAGGTTAACTCTCAACTGTCATAAACCTCCTATCACATTTAATGGAATTACAAAGTAAGAGGTGGATCTCCTCGAAAACTATGTTTTGGAAATATTCAACCACCACTAGCTAGTTAGCACCAGTTAACTATACTTCACCTAATTCTAGCAGAGATAACAAATTTGTTAGTATGGGGTTGTTTCTAACTGGAAATACCATTAGGCTATGTTATGAATGAAAGACCTTTAACCAACCAATTGTTTTACAGAGTAAGCCTATCGAGGACAGTGGTCATGTACGAGAGAGTAAAAAAACATAGGATTAAAACCAACATATCGCTAAGGTAAATAATCTGACATCCCATACATTAGGCATAACGTCTTATTTGTATGGTCTATTTAGTCTTGCGCGTATATTTGGAGGGTGTCGAAAGGAGAGGGGTGAGGACCCTAAGTCATATGCCTCTGTTTCTTTTTCAAGTTAATACCAATATAAAATTATACCCTTATACAAATGTTAGTATGACTCGAGAATTGAAAAGAAATTGTTAGATAGTGGGACTGAGTAGTAATGTCATCATTAACATTCATAACTTGAATAAATACCAGAGTTTAACAATGGAAATAAAAGGGTTATTTCTTTTATTGAAATTTGTTGTAAGGAACTTAGGGATAATATCCCTTAGAAGAAAAAAAAAATTATGACGAAATTGAGGTACATTACATATGGTATCAAAGACAAGGTTACAACACTTGGACCTTGAACAAGGCCAAAGTATTTACTTAGCACATTATTTTTTTTATGATTATGAAAAGATAACAAAAACAACTATTGTTACAAACAAAAAAATCCTTTCTATTTTTGTGGTAATCATGGCAGCCCATGATGACGCAGAAATCATACTTGATGGAAATCCTACAAAAAGACCTCATGCAAATCCGAGACAGAATAGTGATGGAAGATCACCTACTGAAGTTTTGGAAACAATGAGGAATCTCATTGTTGAACTGCAAGTCTTGAAAGAAGAGAATGAGGAACTGAAGAAGGCATAGCATGAACAACAGGAAATAAATGAGATTCTACTACATAATATAGTGATAAAGAAAATCCCAAAGGATGATGACCATGAGGAAGAGGTCAGTAAAAGGGCCTCCAAAAATTTTGGTCCTGAAGCAGAAAAAGGGGACAGTTCATCTAAAGGTACACCTTCAACTGAGGATAAAACAAAACCAGATAGGAAAAGGAAATAGGTAGATCACCTTGAGGGAGAATTTAAGAAAATCAAATACGCTACTTTTGATGGGGAATCCAGAATAGGGGAGGAAGTTGAGGTGTGGTTATTATACATCAAGAAGTATTTCCAGATCTACAATTATTCCAACAATATGAAGATCAGAATGGCTATCTATAACCTAAAAGGAAAGGCTAGCATTTGGTGGCAAGATTTGAAATTGGCCAAGGGCCTAAAAGAGAAATAGATGGAATGGGTAGACTTTAAGAAATATTTCAAGAAACAATACCTATATGAAAGTTACTATGAAATAAAAAACAAATAATTTTATTATTTACAACTCGGCCAAATGGCTATGAAGGATCTGATAAACAAAGTCATGGAATTACTAAGGTTTGTACCTTATATCCGAGAGGAAAAAGTAAAAATCTATCGGTTCCTAAGATATTTACCACAATATTACAAGGATAGAATCAAGTTTGATAACCCCAAGTCCTTGAGTGAAGTATTCAAGAAAGCTCGAATGTGTTATGACCAATACAAACAATAGACATAATCTCCCAAGGATTTGAAGGATAAGAAGCAATATTGAATGAACCAACGGAAGAAGAGATACCAACCAGCTCATTATCGAAATGCAGCAAAAAGCCTTCCAGGAAAATATTTTCACTCCATAAATCCATATGCACAAGGCAGTGGTAAACCGATGAACTTGGGAACAAATAAGTTTAGGGACAACCCCCATGAACCATTAAAGTGTTTGGAATGTGGATAAACTCATCTAAGGAGAAAGTGTCCAGATTTAAATCCATCAACCAGAACTGTTGTTCACAACTTTCAAGAACCCTCGACGGTGGGAGATCTGGGCAGAATCTTGCATTAGATAAATGCAGTCGTGGATGGTTGACAAGCTGACCACCAATCCTGTGTGGTGGAAGTGGAAGGTAAAATCAATAACACTCAAATTTATGTTTTAAAGAGATATGTTACGTTATATCACTCATGGCATAGTAGAGTCAAATAAACTTAAGAAAATGAGACATGCAAAATCATGGCTAGTACAACTAGAAACAAGAACTAAAACGAAAGTGGTTGACTTTATTTCTGATTATGAGTTCAGTTTAGGTGGTCAAAACATAAGAATGAATCTAAACATTCTACCACTAGGATCTTATGATGTAATTATTGGATAAATGATCTGTTCGATCAAGTAGGTGGGGCAAAGATTTTCTCAAAATTGGACCTATGATCTGGTTATTACCAGGTTAGAATAAAAGATGAAGACATAAGTGAAACAACGTTTCGTACACGATATGGACATTACAAATTTGTGGTTATACCTTTCAGACTCACTAAAAAACCAACCACATTCATGTGTTTAATGAATAACATTTTTAGTCAGTACTTGGACAAATTCGTGTTGGTATTTATTGACAATATTCTGGTATATTCTAAAATAGAAGAAGAACACGAAGAACACTTAAGAATAGTTCTGCAAACCTTAAGGAAGCACAAAATGTATGCTAAATTTGATAAGTGTGATTTTTATTAGAAGAAAATACAGTACCTAGGACATGTAATATCTGCAGAAGGTATTGTAGTCGATCCTAAGAAAATAAGAGCCATCATAGAATGGTCGGTACCAAAAGATGTAGCGGATATCTATTTGTTCATGGGAATCATCGAATATTACCATAGATTTATAGAGGGGTTTTCCAAAATTTCTTACCATATCACATCATTACAAAAGAAAGGGACGAAGTTTAACTGGTCACAAAAGTGTCAAGACAGTTTTAATAAGTTAAAAAAAGTGTTAACAACCGCACCCATTCTAAAGGTAGCATATCCAGATAAAGACTTTACCATATGTTCAGATGTGAGTAAAGAAGGGCTAGGTGGTGTCCTAACTCAAGAAGGACAGGTTATTTTTTATGAGTCCAGGAAACTAAAGGAACACGAGGGAAACTACGTCACTCATGACTTAGAATTGGCAGCGGTAATACATGCCTTAAAAATGTGGCGACACTACATAATGGGTAGAAGATTTCTATTATTGACAGATAATAGTTGTGTTAAATATTTGTTTAGTTAGCTAGACCTTAATGCAAGGCAAGCAAGATGGCTAGCCTTCTTGAGAGAATTTGAATTTGAGGTAAGAAAAATAAAGTAGTTGATGCTTTGAGCAGAAGAGTTCAAGGCTTGTTTGAAATCAACATTAGTAGGGAAGAAAGAGATCTTGAACATAGGATAAATATTGTAGGTAATAACGACAAAAATTACACTAAGATAGTGGCAGAATTACAAAACACTACAAAAATTCAGAGAAAACAGATCTGAGTATTGATAAAAAATGGTCTACTAATATTTAAAAATAGGATATACATACTAGATTCGGCAGAGTTAAAACTAAAAGTTTTGGATGAAGTGCATAAGAAACCATATTTTGGCCATCTAGGATACCAGAAAATGATAACAACACTTAGAAAATTATTCTATTTGCCTAAAATGAAGGGTGAAATAACATAATACTTAGCTAAATGTGAAGATTGTCAGTAGGTAAAAGTTGAACACTATCATCCAGCCGACCTATTATAGCCCTTACCAGTACCATAATGGAAATGGGAGACTATATCACTGGACTTTATTACAGGTTTTCCTAAAACTCAGAAACATAATGATTCTATTGTGGTGGTAATCGATAAACTTAGTAAGTTTGCACACTTTATTCCTGTAAGGTCTAATTTTAAAGCTATTAACATTGCTGAAATATTCATGAAAGAAATTTTTAGACTGCATGGCATTCCTAAAATGGTGATTTAAGATAGAGATGTAAAATTTACATCTGATTTTTGGAAAGAATTGTTTACAGGGCTGAATACTAATTTGAATTTTAGCACAAGTTATCATCCACAAACGGATGGATAGACTAAACGAACAAACCAAATCATAGAATATATGCACCGCATGTAATTAAGAAAAAAACCAAGCAAGTGGGAAGACTACCTACATTTGGTAGAATTTTCATATAACAATGGGTACCAAACTTCGGCTAAATTAAGACCCTTCGAGATACTGTACGACAGAAAGTGTACAACTCCAATTAGCTAGGGTAACCTAGTAGATAGACTCATGGTTGGACCAGAGATGCTCCAAGAAATGGAGAGTATGGTAAGAAAGGTACAACAGAACTTAAAAGAGGCATAGGACAGACATAAAAGTTATGCGGACCGGAAAAGAAGACACTTGGAGTTTCAAGTGGAAGACCATGTTTACTTAAAAGTCAAAGCCCAGAGAAGTTCACTAAAGATAGGGAATTGGGCCAAGTTGGCACACAGGTTTTGTGGGCCCTTAGAGATACTAGCTTGAATTAGACTCGTAGCATACCAACTTGTAATTCTAGCCAATCTAAAAATTCATAATGTATTTCATGTTTCCTTGTTAAAGAATTATGTTCATGACCCTACTCATATGGTCGATTGGAACTTGGTGCAGGTGAAACCAGAAGGTGAGTTTCAAGCGGAACCTCTGCACATTATGGACCAGAGAGAAATAGCACTTTGAAACAGAGTCGTCGCTCAGGTCAAGGTGCAATGGAAGCACTTTAGCCCTGAGGAGGCCACTTGGGTGTTGGAGGGAGATTTGTTGAAATATCATCCAACCTTGTTCCAACGAAGGAACGAACACTAAGGAAAGTGTTTTATTGAAGGGGGAAAGGATGTGACATCCCCAAAAATAATTTATTTTTAAGTTTGAGATTTCTTAGGAAAATTATTCCGTTTTTGGTAAATCCGAAATTGGAAAATTTTTGCCATTTTTGGAAATTCTGAATTTCGAATTTAATTAATTGTAATTAATGACTATGAATGTTGGGCAGAGACCTAATTTGACCCAACTAGCTTCTTGACTATGACACTTGTATAAAACAAAATATTTTATAATTATTGTTGGAAGACAAATGGAACATCCATGTTGAAATTAGCTGACTATGACTCCATGAGTGGGGAACATGTTGGAACTACCCTAGGAATGATTCTTACAAGTGGAAAATCAATTATTTGGCTATGGGAAGCCCCTAAAAGTCAAGAATTTGGAAAGCTGGGAAAATTCCCAAGGGAGGGAAAAAGACCTAGGCAAAAACAACTTTGGATATATGGCATATATAAGGAGGCAGGATGATGCATTGTATGTTGGGGAAATAAAATATATCTCTTGCTATTAAAAACACTACTGGATGAGTGTGAGTTAAGGAGAGAACTCATGAAACTGTAAATCATTTATTGAGGGGAGTTCCAAGTTAGCCCTCATGGATTCATGGTCAGGCTAGGGGATGAATAGGACAAGTGATTTGACTTCCCTGTTCTAAGGTTGGGAGGAACCTGGCTATTCCCTTTGTTGTTCCAGTGTTTATTCAGATATGTTCCTCTACTTCCCTCTTATTTTATTTGTATTTTTTAAATGATTATACATTCCTTCTATTTCTAAATGAATGCCTTATTGTTCATGTTTGTCTAAATAGAATTATAGAGTTATTGTAGGGTACTTGTTGGGGAAGTAATTCTGTTTGACTAAAGACATTATCTATAGGATCACAATATGTTATCTATTATAGGAACAACGCTATTATGATAATGAATGGACTGATAAAATGATTGAGTATTATATATGTGGTAGGAATAAAATGTAAATAATAAATAACATTGCAAAGCCACTATGTATTAGTAGTGGAAAGAACAAAGTTTTCTTGTATAAAGTAATAAATTAATCAAGAAGATACAAATATGAATTCTAGAAGTTTCTACCTGTCATAAGATCATATGTTGATAAAGTATTCAAGTTTTGTTTTCAACCTGTACAGACTAAAAGTTGAAATAAGGACGAAAATCTACAATGATAGGGATTCACGAAATATTTATGTAACTATATGAATGTAGTTATGAATATATATGCATTTGTTTCCATTCAACAATCGATACAGTAGATGACATAGAAATGGCATTGTACAATTATAAATGTTTGTGCATATATTAAGTAATTAATATGATACTTTCTAACAGTTATATAGAACCCACTGTACAATAAAGAGAATGGTTGTATATATATATATATATATTTCATATATATAAAGAAAACATTCCAGATAAAATTACAAAGTCATATCTTTAATCTATTTTACACTGATAGACTTAGACCTGTTTTAATACCTAATGCTTAGATCCCGTCAACACCGACTGTGATAGGGAAACAAATAGCTTCAGACATTCGCATGCTCGTAAGCGAGGTAAATTAGTTCCAAAAAACTTTTAGTACAACTCGGAATGAAAACAAACGGTCTATCTAACTATTACAAGTCCAGGTTAAAACGTTACAACAGTAAACTCGAGAATTTATACTTCCAACACTTTTATTTTTCCTAGGATCTACGGTGATAAAGATTGAAGGTAAAGCTACAGGAATGAAAACAACATATATTAATCACAATATCATTTATTTTAGAATGTCAAAGAACAGTTCCAGTATGCCAAGAAAATCAAATTGTATTTTCCATTCAAATAATGTTCGAGTTAGGACATAGTAAAAATACGACTTAATCATTCGACCAATTATACAATTTTAAATTCGACCCTCTTATTCGACCGTGAAGGTAAGTAACAGAGGTAAAAACTAGCATAAAAATGAACAAATCTCTACCACAGAGATCACTTTTTAGTTGAATCTTTCTACCATTAGTCTCCTAGGCCCTTCTGGGAAGAGGCAAGATGGAACCCGAATACCTCTTAAGCAGGTGACAGAAGTTGATCTCCATGATTTTCACATGGCCGAAACCCCTACAGAAAGTTGCAAGAAATACCATTAATAATTTTTTCAACAGAGATAAGATGAATAAAATAAAACGAGTAATAATAGGAAAGGAATTGTCGAAGTAATAATTAACTTTAAATGGAGGGATTCAATATCCTTCGCTATTGTGATGAGCTGAGTACTTTCCAGATTGAAAGGGAAGGAGGATCCCAAGAGTCCCTAATGGGTGCCCTAGAAAATCATAGGGTCCCATCATTAGTGATAAGAACCAGTAAATAAGTCAAAGAAAAACATTATAGTAAATAATACATGAATGACGATCACAATGAAGTACATGAGTCACATAACAAACATAACCAAATATTTATTCTAAATACAAGTTTAGAAACTGGAAGCCTCACATCAATGAACATCCCTAAAATATTTCTGTTACCGTTGGAGAATAGTCATCCAAAGAAAGGAAACACAAGGTCAACACCATGGCAATTTCACCACACTCGTATTAGCATGAAAATGGACGACCCAGATTTTCCTTTAAACTTAAAACGTAAGATACAAAGAATATTTGTCTATGGTTATACCGAATGTAACTTTCGAAAACATTCTGATAAGAATTTGACATGCCTAAAAATTCCTTGGGTAGATAGGAAACAAAGGGCTCGAGTAGGAAACTCACTACAGGTGTCTAACCGAGAAAGCAAACGTTATTTCAAAACTAGCCCCATGAAATTATATTATCGTGCTTAAGTATAATATGCAGATACAGTACGAATCCATAACTTAGATGGACTTCTGAGCCATAGTCTGGTGAAGTCTCGAAGAGACTCACATCGGTGTTAGCGTAGAAGGAAATTACGGGATGAAGGAGACGACTAACCCTAAGAACAAAAGACCTGAAAATGATACCTGTGTGAATTCATCAGAGAGAATATAAAGAACATAAGGACAAAAATCTTGTAGAGTGACTGAGTAGAATGTATAATGAATAGAAGGGCCACTTACCAGTGGTAGAAACAGTCCTGGAAGGCACTCCAAGCCGCCATACTCCCCACACCAAGAAAACAAAGAGAAATGCAGACCCCAACTCCGAAATCGCTTCACAAAAACAACAAGCGAACAACTACTGTAAACCTAAAGCACAAACCCCATGCAGCATGAATGATGAAGGTACAAGGGAAGCACAACCATGTGATAGAGGTAAATTGGCGCGTTTGGGTTGGATGAAGATACAGATTTGACCCTTGTTTCTCACCTACCTCCATTAATGGCCAGTCATAGGTTAACTCTCGACTGTCATAAACCTCCTATCACATTTAATGGAATTACAAAGTAAGAGGTGGATCTACTCGAAAACTACATTTTGGAAATCTACAACCACCACTAGCCAGTTAGCACCAGTTAACTATACTTTGCCTAAATTTGGCAGAGATAATGAATTTGTTAGTATGGGATTGTTTCTAACTGGAAAGACCGTTAGGCTATGTTATGAATGAAAGACCTTTAACCAACCAATTGTTTTACAGAGTAAGCATGTCGAGGACTATGGTCATGTATGAGAGAGTCAAACAACGTAGGATTTAAACCAACATATCGCTAAGGTAAATAATATGACATCCCATACATTAGGCATAACGTCTTATTTATATGGTCTATTTATTCTTGCGTGCAGATATGGAGGCTGTCGAAAGGAGAGGGGTTAGGACCCTAAGTCCTATGCCTCTATTTATTTTTCAAGTTAATACCAATATAAACTTATACCCTTATAAAAATGTCAGTATGACTCAAGAATTTAAAATAAAGTGTTATATAGTGGGATTGAGTAGTAATGTCATCATTAACATTCATAACTTGAATAAATACCATAGTTTAACAATGGAAATAAAAGGGTTATTTCTTTTATTGAAAGTTGTTGTAAGGAACTTAGGGATAATATCCCTTAGAATAATTTTTTTTTTATGAAAAAATTGAGGTACATTACACTGTGATTTCTACTCTATCCTCCCCCACTGTGTACAGACTATATTTTCTATGTCTGGTACACAGTTTCAACTGCACCTGGTACCTAGACCCTTCTCCTTCTGCTTTTACTGAGAGCTGTGAGGTAGCTAGTTGTCATAGTACAATTTCAACTGGCTCCCATTCACTAAACCTTCCTTCCATTCCCCATTCAAAGTCTTCAACTGCGCAACTCCTCCTTGTGTAATATAGGAAACTTCATATGGCCCAAGCCAATGTGTCCTAAACTTTCTTGGATACTTCATGAACTTGCTATCGTATACTAATACCAAATCTCCTTGCTTGAATTCCTTCTTCTTGATATGCCTGTCATGGTAGGCCTTTTCTCTTTCCTTCTGAACTTGCTGATGAAATCCTATGATAAATCTATCTTCTTCTAGTTCCACCAACTACAGAAGCCTCTATTGAACAACGCCAATGTCATCCATATCTGTAAATGTTGCAATTCAGAGACTAGGAACCAAATATTCCGTACGGACAACTGCTTCAAGACCATACACTAACTTAAAGGGGGTCTACATTGTTGGCTTCTTGCAAGCATTTCTATAGGCCCATAACACTGCTGGTACTCTCAAATCCAAATCATCTCTATTCACATTGAAAATTTCCGTCAGCATTGTCTCGAAGATCTTATTGAAATCTTCGACCATCTCATTTTCCTATGGATGGTAAGGTGTGCTCTTCTAATGGTGAACTTTGAATTTCTGATTCAAAGATTCAATAGTCTTATTAATAAAATGTGTACCTTGATTGTTCATGAGGATCTTTGCACATACAAAACTAGTTATGATATCATCAAATAAAAATCGTGTAGTTGTAGTTGCACTACAGTCCTTAACTTCTCTTACTTTTGTCCATCTGGTCAAATATTATGTCCCAGTGATGATGTATCGAGCTCCTGTGTGCTTTCCTAGTGGGTTGATAGGTCCCACAAAATCAATATCCCATATCTCAAATTCCTATAAGGTTAGCTAAGGTGCTAAATGCATCTCATCTCTTCTATATGGCTTCCCTACCCTCTGGCATACATCACAAGCTTTGTAGTATTCCTTATCATCCTTATGTAATGTAGGCCACCAAAGGCCAACTCTAAGAACATTCTAAGCTATTCATTTTCT
>JZKD02S0995711.1:218039-230749 GCA_000966675.3 Picea glauca
GGACCTCGCAGCGAGGAGAACTGAGATATTGGTGTCCAGATCCGCGAGCACGTGAGGTCTGATACCCCAAATAGAAGAGGCAGGGAGTTGAAGTGACAGTTCACACGTGTATCGAGATCTCATCACATCGGGACTCGGAAGACGGAGAAAACGGAGGTTGAAGTCGCAAGTAGCGAAGGTACGAAGTGGCGAATCACGAACGCGCGAGAAGGTCGCATTGGCGGTTCGGCGCATCGGGGCTCGGGAGTCGGAGAGACAAGTGTTTGGTCTCACGGGTAGCGAAGCCATGATAGGGTGAAGTTGTGATTGAGTGGGAGCCCCGATAGGAGGAAGTCAGCGAGTTGACCAGCCATCGGGCTGTGAGGACTTGAAGGTCCAGCGATCAACCGAGGACTCGCGAAGTTGCGAGTACTGATCCTCCGAAAGGAAGAAGAGAGGATCACAGTCGAAGAGAACCTGTGAGGTGCAGACTTCCCGATAAGGGAGTAGAAGAACCATTGAGTTCTTCGGGCTGAGAAAAAAGAGAAGGTGTCGTGGAAGCAGCGTTCTCTGAGGAGCGCGGTTGCGTCAGAGTGGTATCAGAGAAGGAAGTTCTTTTCTTTCTGTAGCAGAGAATAAAGGAGGATTACACCATGCCACCGAGAAGAGAAATACAATCACCCAATCCAGAGGATAGGGGGAATCAGAGAGGTAGAGGAAGACAAGCTCAGAATCCAGAAATGGAGAGGCAGATACATGATCTCCGAGCGAGATTAGAAGATATGGAGGAAGCGTAGAGACGCACAGCCAGTGCCAGAGATCTAAGTGAATCCGAAGGTGAAGTTGAGGTTGAACAACAAGGAGAAGTTGCATCCGAAGATGCAGCCAATGAGCGATTGATTAAAGCTATCACCCAGATGAGTTCGAAGACAAAGATGGATATTCCAGCTTATGAAGGAAGTCTGGATGCAGAAGAGCTTCTAGACTGGATTAGAGCTCTTGACACCTACTTTGACTATGAGGATATCGAAGAGGATAAAAAGGTAAGGCATGCTGTCACAAAGTTGAAGGGACACGCAGCATTATGGTGGGACGAGCTTCAGGTAGAGAGGCGTTCCAAAGGCAAGCAAAAGATCAAAAGCTGGGATTGAATGATTGTGAAGATGAAGGAAAAGTTCATCCCAAGGGACTACCAAATTAATCTGTTCAAGAGAATGCAGAACCTGAGATAGAAAATGAGGACAGTGAAAGAATACACAAAGGAATTCTATCGACTGAACATCAGTGTGGGTCATCGGGAGAGCGATGATGAGAAGGTTTCCAGATATCTGAATGGTCTGAGATATGACATTCAGGATGAATTAAGCATGGTGACCATCAGGACGGTGGAGGATGCTTATCAGATGGCTCTGAAAGCTGAGGAGAAGCTGAGCCGTAAGCAAGGTCAGCGAGGGCGAGGCAGAAGTCAGCCTAGAGGAAAGGCAGTTGCCCAGGAGAAATACCAGAAGCCCAAGGAGGAATGGAAGAAACCTCAGGGTAAAGCTGAAAGAGGTGGAACCTCACAACAAGGATAGAAATATGCTGAGCAGAGGGGACAACGTAATGAGTAGAGAGGAGATTATGTTGATGCAAATACTTTTCCTCATACTAGAGGTAGGGGAAGAGGTCGAGGAGGAGTAATCACATGCTTCATGTGTGGAAAGGATGGGCACAATTCATTCGAGTGTCCAGAGAAAAAGAAGGATGGAGGAGAAGCTCACATCGCTGAAGTGCAGAGGTGTGATGTTGAGAATGAAGACACAGAAAGTGGAAGGTCACTGATGATGCGAAAAGTTCTTTTGACACCTGGGAAAGAGGTGGAGGACTCAGCTCAAAGGACCAGACTATTCAGGATAGCTTTCAAAACCAAGGATTGGAAATGCAAGGTTATTGTGGACAGCAGAAGCACATACAATCTCGTTTTGACTGAGATGGTGGAAAAGCTAGAGCTAGAGACAACTGATCACTCGAGTCCATATAAAGTTTCATGGCTATAGAAGGGACATCAGGTGAGTGTCACTAAACAGTGCTTAGTTGAATTAAATATAGGGGGATATAATGATAAGGTCCTATGTGATGTCATTCCCATGGATGTATGTCATTTATTACTAGGTAGACCATGGCAATATGACCGAAATGTGGTTCATGATGGGAGAATGAACACATATACTTTAGAGAAGGATGGGAGGACACACAGATTGCTTCCGATAAAGGATAAAGAGGTGAAACCGGAAGTGAACAACACAATACTTCTCATGAGTGGGAAGGAACTTCTCACAGAGATGGAGAAGAAAGAAGATCAACAATTCTTTGTGGTCAGAAAGCTGAGAATTGTTCTGACTAGCACAAGAGTGGATGACTTACCATATGAGATTCAGGAACTACTGGGAGATTTTGTTGACATCATAGTGGACGAATTACCTCATTCGTTGCCACCGATGAGGAGTGTGAGTCATCACATTGACCTCATACTAGGGGCTAGTTTTCCAAACAAAGCAGTGTACAGGTTGACGCCGCAAGAAAATGAAGAGGTTGAAAAGCAAGTCCAGGATTTGGTGGACAAAGGATTGGTCAGGGAAAGCTTGAGTCCGTGTGTTGTTCCAACAGTGCTTAGTCCGAAGAAAGATGGAGGGTGGAGAATGTGCATCGATTCAAGAGCGATCAACAAAATTACCATCAAGTACAGGTTTCCACTGCCGAGAATGGACGATCTGATGGATTGCCTGAGTGGGGCAAATTATTTTTCGAAGATTGATCTAAAGAGAGGATATCATCAAATTCGCATGAGGGAAGGTGATGAATGGAAAACAACATTCAAGACAAACGAAGGACTGTATGAATGGCTAGTCATGCCGTTTGGTTTGAAAAATGCACCGAGTACATTCATGAGACTGATGAATGAAGTCCTGAGGGAATTCATCGAGAAATTTGTAGTCATATATCTGGATGATATACTGATCTTCAGTAAGACCAAGGCTGAACATTTGAAGCATTTGGCCATTGTGATGAGGAAACTACAGCAGGAGAAGTTGTTGATAAATATGAAGAAATATTCATTTATGAAGACAAAACTCATCTACTTGGGTTTTGTTATTTCGGCGAATGAATTGAAGATGGATCCAAGTAAGGTGGAAGTGATCAAGAATTGGCCATCACCGAGAAATATTTTCTAGGTAAGGAGTTTCCATGGTTTGGCTAGTTTCTACCGAAAGTTCATCAGGAATTTCAGTGGAATTAGCGCAGCGATGATGGACACATTCAAGAAGCGACATAAGTATTTTCACTGGACAATAGAGGTTGAGAAGAGCTTCAATCTGTTGAAGTGGAAGATAACGGAACGACTGGTCTTGGTGTTTCCAAATTTCCAGAAGACATTTCAAGTGAAATGTGATGCAAGTGGATATGCCATAGGACCGGTCTTGAGTCAGGAGGACAGACTAGTTTCATATTTCAGTGAGAAGTTGGATGAGGCGAAACTGAAATACTCCACGTATGATAAGGAATTTTATGCTATCATACAGGCGCTGAAGAAGTGGAGGCATTAATTGATCCCAAAAGAATTTGTATTATACAACGATAATCATGCATTGCAGTTTGTGAGTCAACAGGAGAAGTTGAATCAGAAACATGCAAAATGGGTAGAGTATATGCAAAATTTTACGTTTGTGATCAAGCATATTTTGGGTACTGCTAACAAAGTTGATGATGCTTTGAGCAGGAAGTGTTTGTTACTGCAGGAATTTCGATTCAAAACATTGGGTTTTGAAAATCTCAGGGACATGTATGCAGGTGATGCAGATTTTGCAGAGGCGTATGAAGCAGCTGAGAATCCAGTTCTCAGAGACAGAAGCCCTTGGATAGATTACATGATCCAGGAGGGATTTCTCTTCAGAGGCAATCAATTGTGCATTCCAAATTGCTCCATGAGGGAGAATTTGCTGAAGGAAAAACACAGTGGTGGATTGGCAGGACACTTTGGCCATGAAAACACGTTCGCGAAGTTGAGAGAATCATATTTTTGGCTAGGCATGTGAGAAGATGTCAAGATATTTGTTGACAAATGCATAATTTTCCAGCATTCGAAGGGGATAAAGAAGAATGCAGGTTTTTACCATCCATTTCCCATACCAGAGAGACAATGGGAGGCGATCAGCATGGATTTTGTATTGGGTTTGCCGAGGTCGCATAGAGGTGTTGATTCCATATTTGTGGTGGTAGACAGGTTATCAAAGATGGCACACTTCATTCCATGCCAGAAGACCAACGATGTGACTCACATCACAATTTTTTTTTTCAAGGAGGTCATTCGACTTCATGGATTGCTGAAAAGCATAGTTTCGGACAGGGACACAAAATTCATAGGGCATTTTTGGAGGACCTTATGGAAGAAGCTGGGGACTAACTTGGCGTTCAGTTCATCTTACCATCCTCAGATGGATGGACAGATAGAGGTGGTAAACAGAAGTCTAGGAGACTTGCTGAGAAGCTTGGTGACAGAACACCATAGCAGCTGGGACAACATATTGGCACAGGCGGAGTTTGCATACAACGATTCAGTGAATCGGAGTACAGGAAAGAGCCCATTCTATATTGTGTATGGGACACAACCGAGAGGAGTTTCTGAACTCAGGGAGTCAGAACAAGCTGCGACTAGCAGTGCTATTGCAGAAGAGTTCACTGAAACGATGAAGGAACTTCACAGCAAAGTGAAGCAACGACTGATAGATTCAAATCAGGGGTACAAGAACAGAGCCGATCAACGGAAGAGACAACTTCAGTTTGAAGTTGGTGATCTAGTTCTGGCACATTTGAGGAAGGAAAGGTTCCCGAGGGGAACATATAATAACCTAAAGATGAAGAAAATCGGGTCATGCAAGGTCTTGAGAAAGTTCAGAGAGAATGCTTATGAGATTGAGTTGCCGGATGGCATCGGAATATCTTCGATATTTAACAATGCAGATTTATATCCATACAGGGCTGGAGAAGTAGATACTAGAACTGAGGAGCCAGTAATTTAGTGGATGAAACAATTACCAGTTGCATAAAAACCGTAGATGGAATGCATACTGGACAAGAGAGTAGGTAGAAAGACCAGGAGAAAAGAATACTATGAGTACCTGGTCAAATGGAAGAACCACCCAGTGGAAGATGCCAATTGGGAAACAGAGGCAGTAATACAAAAGCATGGATAGACCGTGCAGGAGCTCATGGATAGGAGCCCATGAAAATTTTCAAGCCGAGGAGTATGATGCAGGAGCATCGCCAACACATCAAACAAGCCATCACGTCAAGTGGGAGACAGTTGGATAAGCCAGCCCACATTTTGAAAATACTTTGGGGTTGATACGCAAATCTTAAATGGTTCATTTAAGAGATGGCACACTTGTATTGTAATGGACCTTGAGCGGATAGCTCTCGTCCTTAGGTAGGTGAGGCATTTAAAATAGTTAATGCTGGTAGGTAGGATTTAATAGTAGATTTGATAGTTTAGAGTTCGAGAGGGAAAATGGATATAGACACCCTCATTGTATGATTGTAACATAATCGAGAGCAGGATCAAGAAGAGAAGAGCAAGTAGAGAACTGTGTAGAGAACATCCATGTACAGACATTGAATTAATAGAGGAAACTTTGATTCAATTCCATGGTTATGTGTCTATTCTCTGTGTATTGATGTTATGCTCATGAGTATTTGCTTCCTGTCATACATTTTATTTTATATGATGTGTATGTGATTTCATGGTTGAATTGAAGTCTGAGAGGGAGATAAAATCAGTTTCAATTGTTTCTCTAAGTGAGCCAGAAGATTCTTGCAAGGAGTGCATTTGAATTTGTCCGCAGGGAGTGCGTGACTGTAGGGTTCAATTAGAGAAGGCTTTTGTTCTCATTTCCTTGAGAATGCATATAGGCACAGTTCCGTGCAAGGAGTGCGTAGGCCAAGGGAAGTCTCAGAGTTGCGATTCTGAGCAAAGCATTGAAAGACTACTACTGCAGGGGTGCGCAAGGTCGAAAGACTTCAACACTTAGACGTCGTTGAAGATTTCCCGCAAGGAGTGCACGCAGGAAGTTCTCAAAGGGACTTGAGAAGTCGAGAACAAGATCAGGAGGAGTAGGCCTTCGAATTCATTAAAGGATTTCACAGAGGGGTTGCGCATCGAAGCGTTTGAGAAGGCGTTGGAGACTCATGTGCAGGGTGACTAGTTCCATGGAAGGGTGTCTCGTCATTTCGAAGATTTCATTAGGAAGAACGAACAGTCAGAATTATCCAAAGGAGAAGTCGCAAGAATCTGAGGGTCATTGGATCTTGTGGAGGTGCAAGGAAGTTACTATGTAGCGCAGAGAAGTTCTAATCTCAGGAGGGGCAAAGCGTTGATAAAAGTTGGCTAGGGTCATTGTATTATTCGTGAGATCGCCTATCGGGATCTCGTGAGAAAAGTGTCAAAGAATTTGCAACGGAATTCACGAGGCCGCGAGGTTTGATATCCTGATGGTGATGTAAGCCGTGTGGGACCGCAGGAGCAAGTAGAGTACAGGTGGTGGAAGGTATCGGGATCTCGCAGCGAGGAGCACCGAGATATTGGTCTCCAAATCCGCGAGCACGCGAGGTCTGATACCCCAAATAGAAGAGGCGGGGAGTTGAAGTGACAGTTCACATGTGTATCGTGATCTCGTCACATCGGGACTCGAAAGACAGATAAAATGGAGGTTGAAGTCGCGAGTAGCGAAGGCATGAAGTGGAGAATCGCGAGCGCGCGAGAAGGTCGTATCGGCGGTTCGACGCATCAGGGTTCGGGAGTCGGAGAGATAAGCGTTTGGTCTCGCGGGTAGCGAAGCCACGATAGGGAGAAGTTGTGATAGAGCGGGAACCCCGATAGGATGAAGTCAGCGAGTTGACCAGCCATCAGGCCGCGGGGACTCAAAGGTCCAGCGATCAACCGAGGACTCGCGAAGTTACGAGTATCGATCCTACGAAAGGAAGAAGAGAGGATCACAGTCGAAGAGAACCTGTGAGGTGCAGACTTCTTGATAAGGGTGTAGAAGAACCATTGAGTTCTTTGGGCCGAGAAAAAAGAGAAGGTCCTATGGAAGCGGCGTGATCCGAGGAGCGCGGTTGCGTCACAAAACATACTAATGGCATAAAATGTCGCATACAAAGACCAAATTAATATCCTCTACATAATTCTTTTGACTTTTTTCTATGACTATGTAACGAATCTCAATTCTAAGAAGATTCAAATAGGACCTAAGAACCTTAATTTATTTTCTTAACCATGGGTGAAATAACACTATCATTCAATAGTAAAATTGTTACATTTCATTGTAAGGCATCATGTGTACTAAGGGCTTGAGCCACCATATCCACAAAGTAAACATACCAAGAATATTTTTATTATGAACAAGATATGGTACTATCCATTTTGAGGTTTGGCATAGAGATTTTTTCTTATAGACTACACCACATTGCACCATAATATAATCCCTAAACTCCTTGCAAACCATGAAAAACCATTCAAATTAGACACAATATTCTTGCGACGAATTAGCTATACTATCGACGAACTTTTTTTTGTTGATAGTATAGCAAATTCATCGCAAGCTTATTTACATTTGTCTCTCTTGAGACGATATCAAATGATTCTTGGATTCATTTCATATTTGGTTTATCAACTTGAAATCTCAATTTGATACTTTTCAAGCTAGTTGGACCTTCATTCAAATTCAAATATGAAACTTGGAATCATTAACATATCTGCTAGAACAGATGAAAAATAGGGTTTATGATTTCCATGATGAATTGATGATGGAATAAAGTGGGTGTGTCATTCAAATTTGAGTCCAGAAAACCTCCCATATTGTTAAGGCATGCGAATAGTCTATCCAGGTCAAATTTCAATGCATACAGATACAGTTTGAAAACATTTCAACGTTGGCCCCTATTGTTCCTGAGTCTATACTAAGGCTTAAAGTATAGTGTCAAGGCATCCGAAAGTATGCAAAAGATAAATACGAAGATATATGTTAACCTTCGGCGTAGGAAACTAATGAAGGTTTCTACGTTCTCGCTTTCTAGCTTCCAACTACTCTTGAGCAGTTATATCACGCTCAATGGCTGCCCATGAAAGTTCTAATTCCTTCCGAGTATTAGCAGTTTTAAGGATTGTATCGAAAAGATTCAAAGCGATATGAGTTTGATTAGAGAGTCTGGGTTGAATATTAGGTTGAGTTACTGTAGGGACAGTCATTGAAGGAACAATACCAGTATGGAAACGATTAGGAAGAGGTTTTAACGTTGTTTCAATTTGGTTTTTTAAGGAGTATTTTTGCATGAAGAACAAAATGGGAATGCAAACTGAAGGCCTTTTCCCGTAACTGTATTGATTTTACTAARAGAAAACARTTCCATAAAGAGAATAAGAGAAAAAACATTTAGYTGTGGATAACGTAAGGCTCCTGTCAATAGAAACTCACACATACACAGAAGAAGAAATTGACATAGAAATAATTGACATTGTGTAACTAAATATAAAATYCTGTAAATGTAAATTGGTCTTACACCYRCTRATAGCTGGTGCAGAGGAAAGACAAGAAACAATTACAKAAATTTAGAATCCCCTCACTATAGTAGTGGTCGTACTAAGTTATAGTGATACACATCAATTATGTAGAGAAAAATGAAAAGAAACAAAGAACATAACGAAACAAACTTGCAACACAGTCGTGATGGAATCAAGAATCTTCAAATTTGTTGTATTAACTCCTCCAATGTAAAAAATACATTACAATGTTTTCCAAAAAGTCCAGCCTTTGGTTCTTCTTTTGTTGATCTATTTATACGAATTTTCCCTTCACTAATCCTATTTTCAAAAAAGTGCCAGCTGCCTGCTTTTACGTGACTTAGTGCATATCATACATCTGTCCGTAAACTGGATACAAGTTGTGAAAGTTCCACTTGGCAGCTGTGAGGAGTGAAAACACTCCATCTCTTCTACTTGATTTTCAAGAAGGGCCAAGTGCTTGTCTTTGCATAGACTCAGTGCATATCCTACATCTGTCCATGAATTGGGACATAAGCTGTGACGGCTCTGCTTGACAAATGGCTTCGGCAAAGTAGCACTCTCGGGCTAATTGTGGAAGTCTATTCCCCATATATGAATCAACCATATCAAGAGCACCGAGTTGTGTGTTGGGCTGAATCAAATGTCCATCAATTTGAGCCATGTCTACCTTGTCTATCTTAGAGATTTCTGCCAAATTTCTCTCATTTTTCTCCTTCATGTCGAGGGAGATCCACTCTAAATTCATCTACCTTAGCGTCTCTGTGTCACCCCCACTTTCCATCCCCAACAGTTCACCATTTATAGATTTGAAAGTTTCTTCTAGTGAATTTGTCACTTTTTGAGCCTGCTCCTTGCTTAAAGTAATATCATGCTCCCAATTTTTTAACAAGATATTTCCCCTAGTTTGTTCAGCAATGGTGAGCCCGGGAGACCCTGCTGAAAACCTATTGTTGGTGGCTATCACTGCTTCTTGGAAGGCGATCCAAGCATCTTCTGCGTTTCTTTCCTTGACAATCAGATTCTCAGAAATCTGATGCATTAACAGGCGATCTCCTCGAAATTCCCCTACTTTGTTTAGAAGGCTCTGTTGAGCAGAAACGATCCTGCTCTGAATGTCGATTGCTCGGGATTTAACAATCTCGATGTCAATCGCCTTGCTTTTTGCGACCTCCAGCTGAGCCTGCAGCTGTGTAATCGTATCCCTCTGCTGGCCCGATTGTACCCGACCATCTCGGATCGTAGAATTTGCTTGTTCTAGATTGGTTTTGAGGACTTGGATTTCTTTCTTATCGGCCAATCGGGCCAGCTCTATTTCTCCGCTCGCTTGACTCTTAGCGCTCTCTGCTGCCGAAGTCACTCTGGCTTCAAGAGTCTTGATCGGGCAATTTTTTGCTTTGAGCTGCTTCTTTAACATTTCGACTGAGAAAATATTTTCCTTCGCATATGCTCTTAGCGTTCCTTAAATCTCTGTGGCAAATTCATCTTTCCTTTTATTCATCCCATCAGTCATCAATTTGAATTTTTTAACAGTGGACTCTCCCTCTTGATAAAATTCTCGCTTCACCACAGATTTCCTCTTTTTGTCAAAGAAGAATTCATTAGGAGGGAGTTCCTCTGCCTTTATAGGTCTCAGTTCTTCACCAAATATCCATCCCTCGCTAACGCCTCCCTGTGCCGATTGCAAGGGTGTGACAGAGGTGATGGGTTGCCCGATCTGCTTCGCAGCCTTCCTTGGTGTGCTAAGTGGATCTTGCTCTTTCGAGGGGTCAAAGGTCTTTGTCCCTACCTCTGGATTCTGAGTTTCTGGTGGGTCTGTGTATTTTATTTCCACCTCCAGACTATGCTCCTTGGGAGGATCAGTAGTCTCTTTTTCTGTTTCGGGATTCTCCTCCCGCCCAGGACTCTTCTCCCTTTCGAGATTTTTCTCTGTTTCGGGATTCTTCTCTTGCTCAGGATTCTTCTCCTGCTCCCCTGCATGACGTTTTTTGGGGTTAGAGGTTTTCCCCTCAGAACTTTCAGCCTCTTTTTCTTTATCCTTGGAAAGTCCCAAACCTCCCAGCACTGCGGGGAGACATCGTTTCCTATGCTCCTGAAATTTTAAAATTGAGGTCTTGTCTTCGGGTGCTAGGGATCTGATTCGAAATTGCACCTCCGAATAGGACCTCGCCCGTCAGAAAACATCATCTGAGGGCGAACATTCATGTTCTAACCTCTTTAATCCACAATTTCCCAAATGAGTGCTTACGATCCCCTGAGGATCATGCTTCTTGTACTCGATAGAGACTAAGCTCAAGTCTTCTATGGCTGTAGCTTCAGCCTTAGCATGCCCGAAATCTAATAAGGAATAGGAATTAAGCTGAACAGGAAAAAATGGCCATACCTTTTTTGATGACGCTTTGAGCTCTTTGCTTACTCCGCCGATTACTGTTTGTCACACAATCTCGTGACAGGCCAACTTGTCGGGGATGAAAAGCGGCAACGCCAGAGGAGGGACAACCGCTCCAAAAACTCTAAAATAGGAGAATTCCTCTTCAACGTACCAGTCTGCGATATGGCTCAAATTCCCAGCAATGCTATCAGAGATGCGGGGTGGAAAAAGACCAAAAATGGTGATGTGCAGGGGCACCATCACCCAGTTGAAAATCTCATAAATAAACTTATTTGCGTTATTTTCCCACACCTTATCATGGTACTCATGTACAGTCTTCTCATGGGTTGGACTCCAAGCCCAGTTCATTAAATGAAAAGGCGTCATGGAGCATATTGTGTCCATGATATATGCAGACATGAAGAATCCAGATGGTTTTCCGGCTGCTTTTTGCTCCCGGTACTCGGTGACCCTGTTGAACAAACTATCGGAGAGCATCTTTTCCCAATTGAATGAGGAACCTTCTGCCACCCGAAAGATGAGAGGTACCCAATGGATGTAAAAATGCACGATATCCTCCCATCTGAAAAGCCGACAAGTCATCATCGCCATGTACATATAGTTTGGCTCCAGCGAAGAAATTGAATACACGCCCTTGTCATTTACTCTGAATGTCGCGGAACGTGAAACCCAATCCTTTATCAAGCTTGGCAACGTTTTTTCAAATTCTTCGCACTCCTTCTTTTTGAAGTCCGCCAGGAATTCTTTGCCATATGTGTATTCAGAAGTTGCTGGGAGCTTGTACATAGATTGGATATGCTCAGGCCTAAAATTCCCGACCATGGCCTGTCGGTCATTTACGATAGTTCTGGAGGGCAGGTCGATGTGATCTAATGCCCATCAGATCATGTCACAGTATGGGAGCAACCGAGGTCTGGTTGCTACCAGGTGCATTCCCGACTGAACAATTGTCTTGTACTTAGTATTCAGGTCATCTTTTACAATATCATGGTCATCTTCATCCGATTCTGAACAGTTTACCAACTCGGATTGCAAAACGTCTGAAATAGATGACCAGGTGGGAACTGAGCCGCCAGTCTGTGGTGAAGTATCTGAGACGTTGTCTGGACCCTGCGCTGCAACCTCGACACTTGCTTTCACTGCTCTCCTTGGGGCCATGGTTGATGCTTGTTTTTTCGTTCTTCTGCAATAAACCTGTGTATACATGCGGAAATGAGTTCCCTCGGAGCAAAGTGGGCTCTGTGTGCTTATGAGAAATGTTAAAAATAGAATGGAACTCTCGCATATATTTGAAAATCCTGTTCGTTTAAAATAAGTCTGTCAAATCATAAATAAAACCAAATTCATTATATAAATCAGATCTTATTTATTCGTAGATTTACCCTAAACCTTCATTAATGTCATCAATGTTTGACGGCTTGACAGGTATTCGGGTTATGGAGAAAACATCTACATCATGAAGTGTGAAAACCTCGATGCGTGGGATGAATCCCACTTAAATTTAAAAAATCAAATCTTATGGACTTAAATCATTTCTTCGTTTTCCGCCGCATCGTGAATTTCCCTTTAACATTCTGACTTTACAACTCGCGAGAATGCGAGTACCGATTTATATTAATTAACAATAACCATGATTTGACGCATCCTTAATTATATAATTAACTTAATCGCTATATCGCGACTCGGGAATTCGAGGACAGATTTTTGGGAAAATGATATGCCGAGTCGCGATATCGCGATGTAGCG
>JZKD02S0995734.1:0-13556 GCA_000966675.3 Picea glauca
AAAAATATGCATCTCCAAAAGGATATGCATCACCCCCAATATGTTGTGACAAGTCATTCTCAAATGGATCGAGAAAATATTTGATCATGTCACCATCACCATCCAAAACATCTGAGTCATATATGCATGAAGACCAATCCTTTGTTTGAGGGATACCCTCAACGTCGTAAGTGGGATCTCTGTCAAAGTTGAAAAGGCCCATGTCCCATCCACGTTTTCCAGTCTATATGAAAGTGTCAATATGTTGATCATCTGTATTCGAAGGATCTTCTAGTGCTCCTTGACTTCTAGGATCATGGAACAGGTTGTCATCAATATCCTCGAAAGGGTCATAACTCATAGTTTTCTCCTCTTGATGTGTAGGAGGAACAACGGCTTGGATGTCTTCATCTGGGTCATTAAGTGAAAGCAATTCATCTTCATTAAATGCCTCCTTAGAAAATTCAACTTGATAATATTCATCAGTATATTCTTGGAATATTTCTTCATAAGCATGTTCTTCAAGCACCTCTTTATCTATGAGTGCTTGGTCTTCAACAGATTCATGCAATAACTCTTTTACTTGGTTCATCAGCTCTTGAACGACTTTATTAGCAACTCTTTCCCTTCCCATCTGCAAAATTTCCTTCCATGAGAAATAGAGATGTTTTGATTGATTCCAAGGTTCCATAGTCCCATCGACTATAAGAAAAACTCGAAGGAGTCTCCAGGGGAGAGCAAGGCCTATCAAAGGATGAAAAAGGGAAGCAGGAGAATGGTAAGTAAGGGAAAGGTGGGTTTGGAAAATGGTGAAGTCATTAGACAAACTTTGAAGAAGTTTTTTCAAAGGAAAAATGGTAGGTTCTTGGAGTGGAGCTGCTAGGAAAGCTTGGGGTGAAGGCTTTGGGAAAGGGACTTTCCAAAAGTATTGTTTAGGGAATGAAGAGGATTCAAAATTATCCCTGGAATTGGTGCCAAAATGTTATAGAATAGGTTGTAGGTTGGGCAAAGCCCGACCCAACTACAAAAGAAAATGATACGACTTGGGAATCCTACACCCAATGTCACCTCGATGTAGGTCCCTCACTTGAGGGGTGACTAAGGTCACTCCTAGGAGGATATCCCGGAGACCCTAGGGGGAATGAGAAGGATGAAGGGAAGTGTAAGGAGAATTCCCTTGGAAGTTCAAGTGATGGAATAAATGATTGGTTGAAAATGGTAAGCGAAGAGAGGTAAATGGATACCAAGTAAAGGGATAGTTGTCGGTGCACCTGTACCTGCCCGAGGCACAAGAAAAGACACTTTTCCAACCAAGCATAGTAATGGATCAGAAATTTAATCTTGTTTTCCCTAAAATACATCAGCATACACGTTAGTAAATCAGTAATAAATGTTTCACTATAGCTACTTTATGATGTTAGATTGACTTGCTAGTGGGTAGGTGAGTTAGGTTCGCAAATAGCTAGGTTTAGGATAGGAATTGGTCAATGGTTTAGGGTTGTCACAAGTCTAAAGTGGTCAAGGCCAAATGTACAAATATCCAACAAAAATATGCCCAAGGGAATGGTAAATCTCCATTAAAAAATGAATGAGATGAGTCAAAGGCTCAATGTCTAGTCTCCAAATGTTGGAGACATTACACACTCACCTCACTCACCTAGTGACTAATATTCCTAATTTTGATAGTATAAGATTGAGGGCACTATTAAGTTATGGACTATTATCTCCAGAGAATATTTCCTAAAAAATAGGGTTCCTCATTTAAAATAGGGGTGCCTCCCTCTTTAGTTTGACTTCAGTTAGGAGTTTAGTTAGACTAGTGGAGAATTTAGTTAAACTAGTGGAGGTCAACTCATGCATGCAACCGTTTCTTTTATCTCATGAAACAATTGATTCTTTTATGCTTAAGATAAGGAGGGAACATATTTCATGCATGCATGCTCTTATCTCTCCTCCACACGTGTGGATTCAATTAACTATTAATTTCTTTGACAGTTGACTCACACTGGGTGGCAGATGAAATTCAATTTTTGTAAGTGAGTGTCTACTTAACTCTAGATAACTACTAAGGAAAACTCTCTTGGTCATGCAACTATCTATTATGAATTGACCTATTATTAGGGTTTCTTCATGTATTTATTACACACTCTTGTAACGCAATTTGCACATTCATTCACAATTATTTCTCTCATTCTTGTTTCTTTTTCTCTAGTTCTTTTTGCAAGATTTGTGTGAATTTCTCTAGATAGGTTCTCTGTGAATTCCACATGGTATCAAATATTGGTTTCTAGGAGAATATGCATAAGAAACTTATTTGCAGGATCGGAAAATTGCAACAATTAGAAAGAGTGGAATTACTGTTGTCAACACTTCTTATGCTACACAATTATTTTGAATGGAAGCCAAATATTCTTATATAAAATAACCATGGAAACAGAAGTAGAGCCTCATTCTCTAAAAGAGAAAAATGATTTTATCAATAGACAATATATGTCTCTCAAACTTATCTGCATGTATGTTTTTCCTGAACTACAGTATCATGTAGAGGAATCATCACTCTCAACTTTGGATGAACTATAGGCAACATTGGAGGTCTGATTCAGTATAAAGGAATATTGTAAAGAGTGCATGCAGGAGATAGAAAATACAACACCGGTAGAAAATCCACTAGAATAACATGTCTCCCAATTTGAAGAGACTTCCGCATCTTAAGGGCACATGCAAATAATTCTATATAGTTATATTCACATCCTTTTGTTCCATTCATTTTATATGATGTCTACTGTATTTTAGATCTATTTTCTGAATCAGATTCACAAGATGTTGAGGATGCAAATCAAAGACCCAAATGGACACAATCCACCCTATAGGTAGTAGGTGACCCTGTGGCATATTCAGTGGATTAGAGAAGAACAATATATTAGTTTGAGGAGCCGCCTCTTTCACTTAAAACTACATAGTGATTAATTCCCATGCATTGCTACATGATTCTTGCATTTAACCCTTAGGCCTATGGAGAGGTTTAAGGGAATCTATATTGGAAAATTCTCGTGAATGAAGTGAGTTTGTATCTTCTTCTTTCCAATAAGAGAAAGTGGATATATTTAGAGATCTCATTGGTGCATATAATTCATTATATTCATACATACATCTACATCTTTATCAAAATATTCACTGAGCATAACCTTTCACATTTGCGAGGTCTTCTTGGAGTGAAGGACATAGTTGCTTAACAATTGTCTTTCTTTCCTTATTCATTTTTGATGCATTGTANAAAAATATGCATCTCCAAAAGGATATGCATCACCCCCAATATGTTGTGACAAGTCATTCTCAAATGGATCGAGAAAATATTTGATCATGTCACCATCACCATCCAAAACATCTGAGTCATATATGCATGAAGACCAATCCTTTGTTTGAGGGATACCCTCAACGTCGTAAGTGGGATCTCTGTCAAAGTTGAAAAGGCCCATGTCCCATCCACGTTTTCCAGTCTATATGAAAGTGTCAATATGTTGATCATCTGTATTCGAAGGATCTTCTAGTGCTCCTTGACTTCTAGGATCATGGAACAGGTTGTCATCAATATCCTCGAAAGGGTCATAACTCATAGTTTTCTCCTCTTGATGTGTAGGAGGAACAACGGCTTGGATGTCTTCATCTGGGTCATTAAGTGAAAGCAATTCATCTTCATTAAATGCCTCCTTAGAAAATTCAACTTGATAATATTCATCAGTATATTCTTGGAATATTTCTTCATAAGCATGTTCTTCAAGCACCTCTTTATCTATGAGTGCTTGGTCTTCAACAGATTCATGCAATAACTCTTTTACTTGGTTCATCAGCTCTTGAACGACTTTATTAGCAACTCTTTCCCTTCCCATCTGCAAAATTTCCTTCCATGAGAAATAGAGATGTTTTGATTGATTCCAAGGTTCCATAGTCCCATCGACTATAAGAAAAACTCGAAGGAGTCTCCAGGGGAGAGCAAGGCCTATCAAAGGATGAAAAAGGGAAGCAGGAGAATGGTAAGTAAGGGAAAGGTGGGTTTGGAAAATGGTGAAGTCATTAGACAAACTTTGAAGAAGTTTTTTCAAAGGAAAAATGGTAGGTTCTTGGAGTGGAGCTGCTAGGAAAGCTTGGGGTGAAGGCTTTGGGAAAGGGACTTTCCAAAAGTATTGTTTAGGGAATGAAGAGGATTCAAAATTATCCCTGGAATTGGTGCCAAAATGTTATAGAATAGGTTGTAGGTTGGGCAAAGCCCGACCCAACTACAAAAGAAAATGATACGACTTGGGAATCCTACACCCAATGTCACCTCGATGTAGGTCCCTCACTTGAGGGGTGACTAAGGTCACTCCTAGGAGGATATCCCGGAGACCCTAGGGGGAATGAGAAGGATGAAGGGAAGTGTAAGGAGAATTCCCTTGGAAGTTCAAGTGATGGAATAAATGATTGGTTGAAAATGGTAAGCGAAGAGAGGTAAATGGATACCAAGTAAAGGGATAGTTGTCGGTGCACCTGTACCTGCCCGAGGCACAAGAAAAGACACTTTTCCAACCAAGCATAGTAATGGATCAGAAATTTAATCTTGTTTTCCCTAAAATACATCAGCATACACGTTAGTAAATCAGTAATAAATGTTTCACTATAGCTACTTTATGATGTTAGATTGACTTGCTAGTGGGTAGGTGAGTTAGGTTCGCAAATAGCTAGGTTTAGGATAGGAATTGGTCAATGGTTTAGGGTTGTCACAAGTCTAAAGTGGTCAAGGCCAAATGTACAAATATCCAACAAAAATATGCCCAAGGGAATGGTAAATCTCCATTAAAAAATGAATGAGATGAGTCAAAGGCTCAATGTCTAGTCTCCAAATGTTGGAGACATTACACACTCACCTCACTCACCTAGTGACTAATATTCCTAATTTTGATAGTATAAGATTGAGGGCACTATTAAGTTATGGACTATTATCTCCAGAGAATATTTCCTAAAAAATAGGGTTCCTCATTTAAAATAGGGGTGCCTCCCTCTTTAGTTTGACTTCAGTTAGGAGTTTAGTTAGACTAGTTGAGAATTTAGTTAAACTAGTGGAGGTCAACTCATGCATGCAACCGTTTCTTTTATCTCATGAAACAATTGATTCTTTGATGCTTAAGATAAGGAGGGAACATATTTCATGCATGCATGCTCTTATCTCTCCTCCACACGCGTGGATTCAATTAACTATTAATTTCTTTGACAGTTGACTCACACTGGGTGGCAGATGAAATTCAATTTTTTTAAGTGAGTGTCTACTTAACTCTAGATAACTACTAAGGAAAACTCTCTTGGTCATGCAACTATATATTATGCATTGACCTATTATTAGGGTTTATTCATGTATTTATTACACACTCTTGTAACGCAATTTGCACATTCATTCACAATTATTTCTCTCATTCTTGTTTCTTTTTCTCTAGTTCTTTTTTCAAGATTTGTGTGAATTTCTCTAGATAGGTTCTCTGTGAATTCCACATGGTATCAAATATTGGTTTCTAGGAGAATATGCATAAGAAACGTATTTGCAGGATCGGAAAATTGCAACAATTAGAAAGAGTGGAATTACTGTTGTCAACACTTCTTATGCTACACAATTATTTTGAACGGAAGCCAAATATTCTTATATAAAATAACCATGGCAACAAAAGTAGAGCCTCATTCTCCAAAAGAGAAAAATTATTTTATCAATAGACAATATATGTCTCTCAAACTTATCTGCATGTATTTTTTTCCTGAACTACAGTATCATGTAGAGGAATCATCACTCTCAACTTTGGATGAACTATAGGCAACATTGGAGGTCTGATTCAGTATAAAGGAATATTGTAAAGAGTGCATGCAGGAGATAGAAAATACAACACCGGTAGAAAATCCACTAGAATAACATGTCTCCCAATTTGAAGAGACTTCCGCATCTTAAGGGCACATGCAAATAATTCTATATAGTTATATTCACATCCTTTTGTTCCATTCATTTTATATGATGTCTACTGTATTTTAGATCTATTTTCTGAATCAGATTCACAAGATGTTGAGGATGCAAATCAAAGACCCAAATGGACACAATCCACCGTATAGGTAGTAGGTGACCCTATGGCATATCCATTGGATTAGAGAAGAACAATATATTAGTTTGAGGATCCACCTCTTTCACTTAAAACTACATAGAGATTAATTCCCATGCATTGCTACATGATTCTTTCATTTAACCCTTAGGCCTATGGAGAGGTTTAAGGGAATCTATATTGGAAAATTCTCGTGAATGAAGTGAGTTTGGATCTTCTTCTTTCCAATAAGAGAAAGTGGATATATTCAGAGATCTCATTGGTTGATATACTTCATTATATTCATACATACATCTACATATTTATCAAAATATTCACTGAGCATAACCTTTCACATTTGCGAGGTCTTCTTGGAGTGAAGGACATAGTTGCTTAACAATTGTCTTTCTTTCCTTATTCATTTTTGATGCATTGTANAGAAAGTTAATCTTGTTGTCCCTAAAATACATCAGCATACACATTAGTAAATCAACAATAAATGTTGCGCTAAGCTACTTTATGATGTTAGATTGACTTGCTAGTGGGTAGGTGAGTTAGGTTCACAAATAGCTAGGTTTAGGATAGGAATTGGTCAATGGTTTAAGGTTGTCACAAGTCTAAAGGTTTCAAGGCCACATGTACAAATATCCAACAAAAATATGCCCAAGGGAATGGTAAATCTCCATTAAAAAATGAATGAGATGAGTCAAAGGCTCAATGTCTAGTCTCCAAATGTTGGAGATATTACACACTCACCTCACTCACCTAGTGACTAATATTCCTAATATTGATAGTATAAGATTGAGGGAACTATTAAGATATGGACTATTATCTCTAGAGAATATTTCCTAAAAAATAGGTGTCCTCATTTAAAATAGGGGTGCCTCCCTCTTAAGTTTGACTTCAGTTAGGAGTTTAGTTAGACTAGTGGAGAATTTAGTTAAACTAGTGGAGGTGAACTCATGCATGCAATTGTTTCTTTTATCTCATGAAACAATTGATTTTTTGATGTTTAAGATAAGGAGGGAACATATTTCATGCATGCATGCTCTTCTCTCTCCTCCACACATGTGGATTCAATTAACTATTAATTTCTTTGACAGTTGACTCACACTGGGTGGCAGATGAAATTCAATTTTTGTAAGTGAGTGTCTACTTAACTCTAGATAACTACTAAGGAAAACTCTCTTGGTCATGCAACTATCTATTATGCATTGACCTATTATTAGGGTTTCTTCATGTATTTATTACACACTCATGTAACGCAATTTGCACATTCATTCACAATTATTTCTCTCATTCTTGTTTCTTTTTCTCTAGTTCTTTTTGCAAGATTTGTGTGAATTTCTCTAAATAGGTTCTCTGTGAATTTCACATGGTATCAAATATTGGTTTCTAGGAGAATATGCATAAGATATTTATTTGCAGGATCGGAAAATTGCAACAATTAGAAAGAGTGGAATTACTATTGTCAACACTTCTTACGCTACACAATTGTTTTGAATGGAAGCCAAATATTCTTATATAAAATAACCATGGCAATAGAAGTAGAGCCTCATTCTCCAAAAGAGAAAAATGATTTTATCAATAGACAAGATATGTCTCTCAAACTTATCTGCATGTATGTTTCTCCTGAATTACAGTATCATGCAGAGGAATAATCACTCTCAACTCTGGATGAACTTAAGGCAACATTGGAGGTCTGATTCAGGATAAAGGAATATTGTAAAGAGTGCATGCAGGAGACAGAAAAGACAAAACCGGTAGAAAATCCACTAGAATAACATGTCTCCCAATTTGAAGAGACTTCTGCATCTTAAGGGAACATGCAAATAATTCTATATAGTTATATTCACATCCTTTTGTTCCATTCATTTTATATGATGTCTACTATATTTTAGATCTATTTTCTGAATCAGATTCACAAGATGTTGAGGATGCAAATCAAATACCCAAATGGACACAATCCACCCTATAGGTAGTAGGTGACCTTGTGGTAGATCCAATGGATTAGAGAAGAACAATATCTTAGTTTGAGGAGCCACCTCTTTCACTTAAAACTACATAGCCATTAATTCCCATGCATTGCTACATGATTCTTGCATTTAACCCTCAGGCCTATGGAGAGGTTTAAGGGAATCTGTATTGGAAAATTCTTGTGAATGAAGTGGGTTTGGATCTTCTTCCTTCCAATAAGAGAAAGTGGATATATTTAGAGATCTCATTGGTGCATATACTTCATTATATCTATACATACATCTACATCTTTATCAAAATATTCACTGAGCATAACCTTGCACATTTGCGAGGTCTCCTTGGAGTGAAGGACATAGTTGCTTAACAATTGTCTTTCTTTCCTTATTNTTCGACCTTAGAAGAAGTATTCTTCGAAGACAAGCCTTAAAGTATCCCTGGTTGTCCATCCACATCCATGATCCTATGATGATAGGAAGAAATGGAATCTTTAGGGCATGGAATATATAATAAAATCCATGGACCCAAGAGCTAAAGGAAAACATGAGGAAGAACATGAAGATTCCAAGAAAGAAAGAGAAGCTAGAACATCCAGTCATTGTATCGAGAATCACAAGATTATCAGCCTGATATGAAGTCACTAAAAGAAATCAAGCAAAGGAACTGAAATTTGCTGATGAAGAACAATGTATATGAATGCAAGCATTGCAAGATCTAGAACTAGAGGTTCTCCTAGATGGAGGGAGAAGACTGTGATGATTACTTGTTCTAGTAAACCAGAAATACCTCTACATGAGCCAGTATATCATTCACAATATCCATGGGTTGGATTTTACATGTAGAGAAACCTCAAGGATTTGAGGTATACCATAAAGAGACCCTTGTATGTTGATGGAAGAAGACAAATTGGTGGAGAACCTCCAATGCACAACAAAAGCATGGTGAAGATTTTCTATAACACAAATATTGTATCAGAATGACTACTCAGAAGATAAGGATGATGGATTGCCAATCCATGAAAAAGATCTCATAATGACAGAAGAAGTGCCACATGGATATGTTCCAGTTTGAACCTTGCCACGATGTTGTGAGCTAGCAAGAACCAAAGAGGAATCCAACAATGATATACTTTATTGATCAAAGCTATGTGAAGCCTTAAGAGAAAATTAGTGTTCCAGACCGAAGTACATTTGAGATCAAGCATTACATTATACGTGATGAAGTCCAGAATAGAGAAAGTGGTTCTCTAATACATATCTCCACAAATGAGCATATAAGCATAAATTTTGGTAAAGCTTCTGTCCAATATGAAAGAGTTTGCGTACTCAAGCTGGAGCTCATGGAGATGACTTCATCATTGAAAAAGGAAGAGATGACTCCTAGGTTGGGAGGGAGCACTGATGTGTTATTGATTTATGGACAATCATTTTCACTTCGAAAAATGGTTCAGGATGAGCAGTTCCTTTCCAGTTCAGAAAGTGGTTTAAGATTTCTGACGGACAAGCATTTTCCAGTTCGAAAAATGGTCCAGATCGAACGGTCATTTTCGTAATGAAAATGGTTCGATGGATTGCTAATGTACCATAGAGAAAAATTTCCCATTGTGGTTAACATGGGGAATGTTCTAGGGCAGTCTCTCTTCTTGAGGGTTACTCAAGAAGATTGGCCCGCCTTGCCGGACAATGATTTCCTATTGTGGTTAACATGGGGAATGGTCTGTTTTGGAGGTTGGTGCAGGACAGCCATTCCTTAGGGCAGATTCATTCTCTCCAAGTTGCACTTTGTTTAGTGCTGGAGGAATGGACCAGGGTGGGGAATGGTCCAGGTTCAGCAATCAGGGACAAACATTCCTTACAACAGACTCATTCTCTCTAGGTTGCACTTTGTTTAGTGTCGGAGGAATGGCCCAGGGTAGGGAATGGTCCAGGCTTAGAAATCATGACAGTTATTCTTCCTTGCTTAAGAAGAATAGTCCAGATAGATCATCATTGATTTTTTACCTTCTAAGGGAAAATACTCTTCCAGATCTCACAGATGTGAGTGGAAGAATCACCCAGATGATTCAATTTATATCATAACATTGTTTCTATGCAGGTTGATATCAGATGATTGTTATGAACATTGTATGTATATAGACAGTAGCTATATACTACTGTGATGGATGTGTTCCACTGTTTGTGACTATATGTCACTAATCAAGTACCTGTGTGCTACTTGGTGTGGTAGTGTACCACTAGATTGTAGTTATGTACTACTATGGATAGACACAGTTGTGTTCTATTGAAAGATATTGTTTTGATTTCCTTGAAGACTATCAACAGTGTTGAAATGATTATCATTTAGATGGATGATCAATGGACGGAGATTTTCCAGATGAAAAATGGTTCAGGACATTTATTCTTCTAGGACATATGTCCAGATTAGAAGAATGGCTCTTGTCTCACTCTGTGATGTGAGTAACTTATCCAAAATCATGTCTAATTACTCAAATGGAGTATGGTTTCGAGAGATGATGCAGCTGATGAAACTGATGGTGATGATGGTGCTCATGATCTAGTCATGAGATAGTCTATGTTGATGCTACCAGGTAAATGGTATGCTTGTTCTCAAGACCATTACCTGTAATACTTCCCTAGCTAGGAGGGAGTGTTGATATTATGGTAGCTATGGGAGGTATTTACCTCCACGTGTAAACCTGAAGAGAATAGAATATTCTGGGAAGCAAGAAGAAAGCATAATGAGTTGGATAATAATCCTAGAAGACATGTCGGCTCAAGAGGATAATTTGTATTAGGTTATTAGACTCCAAGAGAAGAAGTCAGCTAGAAGAAATAATATATACTGAACAGACAGATACCCAGAATGAGAAGTTGACCCGAGCAATTAGCCATAATTAGTATAAATATAGGAGGCCAGTCTTCATTCTGGAAGACATTCTCAGAATTGTAGAGCAACACTTGTGCGCACTGCAGTTGCCTAGTTTGTGCACAGGTTTGGAGGAGATCTGTCGTTGTAGCTACTATAGCTAGTAGATTTTGTTTTGGCTTGGACTATATCTTGGTTATGGTTTTCACTATTTGATCAACTCTTGTTTGGTGCACTATCCTTGGGGAATGGTGTGCTACCCTTTGTTTGGATATCTAGCCTAGGGTTTGCTTCCAGAGTGATTCTCTGTCAAGGTTAAGGTGCTAAGAGGGTGGCTTTGGCCTACGATTGGGTGACAATAGTGATATTGTCGATGGTAAAATGAGAAGATACATTATATTCTAACACTCTCCTCAATGGAAATGATCTATGTGGATGCACCCTCAATAAATCCACATCCCCAATCTCGAAGTTGTACTTCACCCTATGTTTGTCTACATACATCCTCTACTGATTCTAGGTGTTCTATGAACTATCATGAGTGGTGTCACAATAATGATCAAATAAATGTAGTCACTCTATCCATGACCTCACATATTATAGTTGATACCTCTTAACCCGTTGGTTCACCATCTTTTCCTGACTATCCGTCTTAGGGTAGAAACTAGTACTTGAAGTCAAACCTGAGCCTACAAATCTGAACGGCTCCTGCCAACATGCGCTAAGAAACCTATTGTATTGATCACTAACAATGACTCTGGGCTTCTCATGAACTCTAAAAATCTCCCTAAGAGTCATCTCTGTCACCCATGTTGTCACATACTCCAAAGAAATCACTGGGAAGTGCGTGAAATGTGATAGATGGTCAATCCCTACACACATACAATATATGCTTTGCACCCTTAGTAAAATTTTGATGCAATCTAACAACATGCCCTCCCACCTTGGCTTTGAAATGGGTAAGGAATGCATCAACCCTACTAGATGAGTGTGCCTCGACCTACTTTTCTGACAAGTTGTACACTCCCCCATATGTCCCAACACAATGTACGCAAATTCCCTCCATGTGAAACTCTCTTGAATCTTCCTGTAAGTGGTAATGTCACTAGGGTAATGTCACGATGTCCAAACTAGCCTATAATATGTGAATCACCCTCTACCCATAGTGCTAATTTGCATTTTGCTAACATAAAAACCCACCTAACTTCCCCTGATAATCCAAGCAATCCTAATTTGTAGAAACTTGGTCAACTCCTAAGAATACTACTCCTCCAAGAAACCAATCCTATGCACCCCAAGAGTATATTATGAAAAATGAAGACTGAACACCTCTTCTATATCTGTTGTAATGTTGTCAAGCACTGTAATCCTAGGGTCCCAAGATAATATACACAAGAAACCATCATGCTAATGTTGCACCCCTCTGATCATAAGTGTCTGATCACCATGCTCAGATTGTGCTCTCCTCTTCTGGACCCCCAAGATGAAATACCTGAAAGGAATGAACTCATTATCCTGGATCATGTCTCACCAAAGAATATCAGTGAATTCAAAGTCTTCTAACCCATGGATAGATTCGATCCTAAGTATCATGATGGAAAATCTACCTCGCCATATAGAACAAATCTCAACAAATCCTCTCACAACATCCCCATAATGACGCAGACAAATCACTGACACAACCCTAGCGATCATCCTCATCATTTGAAGAATTCTATCACTCCGATGAATTCCATGATCCCACCACCAAATTGGAAGTCCACCACTCCCAATGCCTGTTGAAATATCCATGAACTAATCCAATAGAGTTTGGATCTCCTCCTATGCAATCTGTGCAATGATCACATGGTCCAAATGAAAGACCTTTTTCATGGCCACAATGCCCCTGTCTCATCCAACTAGCTCCAATGATCCTCTCCTATCCTGTTGTATACCACGAGGGAATAAAATAACAACAATAGATGGCTCTGCCACTGCCTGCAATACTAGAAAGTGACTAGTGTGTTGGTCAACCCCAAGGGCATGACCAAGAAATCATAATGAATTGAGGAAGAATACTTGTGAGTATCCTGCTCATTGTCCCTCATCTGATGATATCCCATATGAAGATCAATCATCGAGGGATATACTACTCTCTAAATATCACCCATCCCCTCACCGATTCTGGGTAAACCAAACTCAATGGTATGCTCAATATCTCTGTGAGGAGGTCTCCCTGGAGGAAATGATCTGAAACTCCATTATAAACCACCGTGTGCCAGTGCATACCCATGTATATTGTTGCATACCATTGTATCCTCTTGTACCATCCAATATCCTATATGCGCTACTGTATCCAAATCTCTACTGATTTCAACTGAACCTATATCCTAGAGTGTATCCATATCTCTCATATACCTTTCCACCCAATCCATGGATGCATATACTTCATCACTAGCTGGTCCACAAGGAATGTGCTTATTTATCTCGTCTATAGCTAAGCCTTGAGGCGTTAATGGGATCTCCAAAAAGAAACAGTCATGATCTTCACCATGAAAAATGTGAGCATAATCAAAACCCTTCAAGTCATGACTCTCCTAAAGTACCTGTAACTCTGAATGCTCCTTGTAGAATATTGTCACAAGAGGCTCCTCCCTCACACCATGAGTG
>JZKD02S0995756.1:0-13556 GCA_000966675.3 Picea glauca
ATATGGATATACATTTTTTGGATCTTCATGATGTTTACATGTGATTATGTTTTGTGATGGTTTTTATGATGTCTAATCTATATGTTGTGCTAGATGTTTTTGATGGTTTATGTATGTGTGGTGGTGTCTTGATGTGATAAATGCCAATCCAACACTAGGTTATCCATGTTATCTGCGATTTGATTGAATTTTCGTGAAATATGTGTAAATTTAATTTAATCAAAGTGTCGAGATAAGATTATAACTTGCAGGTATTTGTGAAAGAGGCAGGGATCGTAGACATGGTATACATTGTTGAGATGCAGGATGACAATATCATAATCTAATAAGATGCTAAAGTGATGAATGTGGTGGTGACTAGCCTCGGTGAGGAGGAAAATGACAACTGTGTATTCTCCTTGGTTTTTGTTTGCTAAGCCCAAACATATGACACTGGAGTGGAGCAATTCGTGTGAGGGTGTATAGAGGGCCCAAGCAGCCGAAGCGACATTCTGTGTCCAATGGCTAGCTCCATCAACGTAACCGATGTGGTAGGATGATGGAGGAGACATCTGTCAATAACAAAAATGGTAGATCAGATATAAGGCATGGAGGGAAAAAAGAAGACTAAAAACTCTATAGATGTGTACAAAAAAGAAAAATCCTAGTGTAGAATGACTATGCTCAGGCCTAAAATTTCTTTAAGTACAACCCGTTGATGGGTTCTTTGAGAGGATAACCTTCTAGAGAGGCCAATATGTATGCGCCTTTAGTGAGGTAGTGTTGGACGATGTAGGGTCCATGCCATAATGACTCCAAGTTTCCATGATCAAGGGTATTGTGAGCGATATCTTAGGATAGGACGAGGTCTCATTCATTAAATGAGCGAAGGTTGACATGGTGGTCAAAGGTGGCCTTCGATAATTTTTTAGCTACCTCATTGTTCTGTAATGAAGATCGATGGTCTTCATCTAGTGATTCTAAGTTCAGCAAGCGTTTCTCCATTGGAACAATGTCAGGTAATATCTCGATAGTGGTGCACAATGTGGGAATTTCACACTCAATGGGGAGAGTAGCTTCGACCCCATGGATGAGATGAAACTGTGTAAAACCAATGGCGATTTTGACTACCATGCAATAAGCCCATAATGCTGAAAACAACATATGATGCCAATTGGTCTTATGTTTGTTGACAGTGCATTGCAACATGGTTTTGAGGACCTTGTTGAAAACCTCGACCTGTCTATTGGAATGGGAGTAATATGGGGAGGCAAACTCATGGGAGAAGCCTAACCTTGAGGAGATTTCAACGAAGATCTCATTCTCAAAGTGTTTACCGTTATCAGAGACTAACTGTAGTGGGACTTCGAAGAGGGTAATGACGTGGTTGAAGAAAAAATGCACAGTTGTGTCAATGGTGTTGTTGAATGTAGGCATGTCTGAGGCCCATTTGGTAAAGTAATCTACTACCACGATGATGTACTTATGTCCATTGCTATATGGAGGATTGAAATTCATGTAGTATATTCCCCATTTACAAAATGGACCGACAGTGATGACTGGATGTAGAAGAGCGGGTGGTGATCATGCTTTGTTTGCATAAAGCTGACAATTGTCACATCACTTCATAGCGTGGATGCAGTCATGAAACAATGTGGTTCAGAAGTATCCTGATCGAACGATTTTCTAGGCGGTGGACATACCTGAGAGGTGACCACCACAGGTGTCATTGTGGAAATCATTCAAGACGCTATCTGCTTCGTCAATGGTCAAACATCGACGGAGTATGGTGTCAACCCCACATTGATACAAAATGTTGCCAATGAGGAGGTAGTGAGGGGCCTGATGGTGAATGCACTGATGATCGTATCGAGAGAGATGAGACCCAAACTTCTATGTCCAAAGGTAGACAAGAAGGTCGCCATACCAAGGGTCATCCAAGGGGATGTATAATAGGTGTTCGTCGGGAAAATCCGTATTGATGGGTGAAATTGTCGCATCTAAGGGAAATACTGTGATGATTTCAACAAGAACAAGTGCTTTCTTACTTTTGGGAGTTGAAAAATCTAGGTGGTATTCTTGAAGGATGATGATCCATTGTGAAAATTTTCCATTAATTTTCTTTCGACTAAGAAAATACTGCATGGGGTTAGAATCCGCAACGACTTTGGTAGTGCAAAGAAAGACATAATGATGCAATTTCTGAACAGTGAGGAAAACTACGTGGGTGAGTTTCTCCTCATGATTGTACTTTAGGGGTGGTCTTGAAAGGTTTTTGATGATATAGTAAATAACCTATTTGTGACTATCATCCCCTAGTTGGATGAGAACTCCTACTATTGATACGACTAAGGCTGACAAGTAGAGGATGTAGTCATGATCATAGTTGGGTTGACTAATAAAAGGAGCGTTATAGAGTGTCGCTTTTAAATCATCAAAAGCATTTTGGGCATGTTCATCCCGTCGAAATGGGATATCATGACGCAATAAGAAAAGGAAACTATGCACGCGAGTGGTGTTATCTAGGACAAAGTAGCGTAGAAAGTTTGCTTTGCCTTGTATGCTCTACAGTTGGCATAAATTCCAAGGTGGTGGAATTTCTGTGATATCTTGGACCTTGAGGGGGTCCACAGTGATGTCGTGTTGGAAGATGATAAACCCAAGGAGGCGTCTGAAGGTGACACAAAATACACAATTGAGGGGATTCAAGTAGATATTGTACTAACAACACTGTTGAAATACAACTAGTAAGTCATCTAGATGTTGATTTTGTTTCTTGGATCGAGCAGTAAGGTCATCCAACTAAGAGAGGATGATGCAAGTGACATCATGGAAAACATAAGTCACAGCCCATTGAAACGTCGCACCTGCATTCTTGAGTCCAAAAGGCATGACACAATACACAAAATTACCCTATGGGGTGGTAAATGTGGTTTTATACTAATCCGATGGATGGATCTGGATTTGATTGTAGCCAGAGAACCTATCCATGAAAGACAAGGCCTCATGGTCAAAAAATTCATCAATAATTTGGTCAATGAAAGGCATTGGGAAGTTGTCTTTGGGAAAAGTGTGGTTGAGATCGTGAAAGTCAGTGCAGACACAAATAGTGCCTTGTTTTTTGTTAACGGGGACGGGGTTGGAAACCCGTGACGTGTATGTGATGGGGTATATGAACCCTGTAGAATATAGTTTGTTAATTTCAGCTTTGATAGCCGCTGCTTTGGATGGGTACAATGGGCGTTTCTTTTGACATACAGGGGTGACATCTGGCCATGTGTCGATGTGATGCTCGATGATAGAAGGATCGAGGTCGTGCATCTCGTTATATGACCAGGCAAAAATATCTTGGTATTCCTGAAAGAGGGTTTTGTAAGTTGTGAGTTCCTCAGGGGAGCATGCAACGCCTATGGTGATTTCTTCTATGATTCCTAGTTTAACAGAAATGTAAATTTGATAGTGGGGGAAATATTGGCCATGTTTCCTTCTTCAAAAGCATCGGGGGCAGGGATAGGGTTGTGGAACCAGTCTCTATGCCTGGATGGAATAAAATCCTTGGTTTCTATTACACATATGGAGGCTTGGCCAGGAGGGTCAAAGGATTCCTATGAGAGAAAGAGCACTCTGTGATGGAGCACATTGCATGGGTAATAAAGTGTAGTTAGTTCCTCTAAGATATCTTCATTGCAGTGGAAAATGGGAGAATATAGAGGATTCAGGGAAGTAACATTGGTGACTTTCACCATGTGATTGTCTTTAGGTGGTGAAGACCTAGAGGGGGTATCACAACTATGGTGCAATGGAGTGCTTGACATAAACCAAATGTCGAGACACTGTGGGTTGTAGACTGTGGTTGGAGGTAAACTTTCCTGAGGGAAATGAACCACAGAATTGGGGGGATTTGGGGGAAAATCCTTAGACAGTCTATTCATGAACCATGGAGGGGTGGGAAGTGACTCAGGTTCATGGGAGGTGATGTGGACAATATCTGGAGATGGAATAGGGGAAATCACTTGCATCATGGGAAGTGAGGTGGTTGGAGGATTTAGAATAAGGGCCATTTGATGATGCCTATATTCATTGATCGTAGGACACTTGTATGTGAAATGATCAAGTGATTCACAAAGAGAGAAAGGGAACCTCATTCGCTCGTTGACTGAAGTAGTGACATAATGGATTTCAGTGATGTGGGTTCTTGATGACATGGGTGGAGAGGGGTCTTGCTAAAAGTTTTGGCGTACTATCGTTAGTGTCTGCTGGAACTGAGGTAGTGCAGGGCAATGGTGAGTGTAGTGGTCGTACTCTGAACAGATGGCACATGTGAATTTGGTTCGCAGCCCTTTGGTGCCTGTAGTAGGGGACGTGGTGGTATTACTAGGTGTGTTTGGTGAAGTGATGAGCGAGGTGGTTTCTCGAGGGAGTTGAATCAAATTGTGTAACTCAGGGATAGAGGGACATCTATTTGCAGGGTGTCCTTATCTCTTGCATAGTGCGCAAGGAGGTTGAACTCAGGGAGGAAGTGGAGTGGTGGGCTATTTCTTCTTCCGACTGCCCCCAACCATCGCGGTGGTGCTGGAAAGTGAGGGTGAGGGCGGTGTGGTTGGAGTTAGTACTGGAATCTACATCGAGATTCCCTCTGCTTGGGGAGGGAGGGATGGTTGAGGAACCATCGCAGGTGGGTGGAGATACCATACCAGAATGACAAACACCATATTGGGAAGGGTAAGCATTGCGACTGCCAGGAAATATTGTACTCCTGATGGGGAGTAGAAGAAGGGAATTTGAGTAAAGGATAGGGGGATTGTCTCCTAGATTGGGACTTGACCCTAGGGGAAGGTGAAATTGGGGATAATTGGTGTTGTAGAGTTCTCAGGGGGTTCCTAAGGTAGGATTTCTTCCACTAGTGGGACTTCGGGGAGTGGAAAATCCTTTGTGGGAGGAATGGTATCTCCATTGTCAATTCCGTTGGAATATATGATACACACTTGTGATGAGGGGTGGATGAGTGGTGGTGCTCCATGGTATTCCCCCAACAAAGATGTGTCCTTGAAAATTCCAGGGCCTATATCCATGAGTGGATATGCATCGGAACTAGTGCAGATAAGAGGTAATATGTTATCGATGTTGGAGGAGTGGTTAGGCTCATAATGTGAAACTTGGTCGATGGTGATGATCTTCCCGTTGTGGGGGAACATCATCGTTCAAAACATATAAGAGGCCACAACCTTCATAGCGTACATGTAGCTACGTCTAAACAAGATGTTGTAATCGAGTGGGGTGTCAATAAATTCAACGTTGATAAGGATGGTTTTTCCCCCNCATTTTTTGGATCTTCATGATGTTTACATGTGATTATGTTTTGTGATGGTTTTTATGATGTCTAATCTATATGCTGTGCTAGATGTTTTTGATGGTTTATGTATGTGTGGTGGTGTCTTGATGTGATAAATGCCAATATAACACTAGGTTAGCCATGTTATCTGCGATTTGATTGAATTTTCGTGAAATATGTGTAAATTTAATTTAATCAAAGTGTCGAGATAAGATTCTAACTTGCAGGTATTTGTGAAAGAGGCAAGGATCGTAGACATGGTATACATTGTTGAGTTGCAGGATGACAATATCAGAATCTAATAAGATGCTAAGGTGATGAATGTGGTGGTGACTAGCCTCGGAGAGGAGGAAAATGACAACTGTGTATTCTCCTTGGTTTTTGTTTGCTAAGCCCAAACATATGACACTGGAGTGAAGCAATTCGTGTGAGGGTGTATAGAGGGCCCAAGCAGCCGAAGCAACATTCTGTGTCCAATGGCTAGCTCCATCAGCGTAACCGATGTGGTAGGATTATGGAGGAGACATCTGTCAATAACAAAAATGGTAGATCAGATATAAGGCATGGAGGGAAAAAAGAAGACTAAAAACTCTATAGATGTGTACAAAAAAGAAAAATCCTAGTGTAGAATGACTATGCTCAGGCCTAAAATTTCTTTAAGTACAACCCGTTGATGGGTTCTTTGAGAGGATAACCTTCTAGAGAGGCCAATATGTATGCGCCTTTAGTGAGGTAGTGTTGGACGATGTAGGGTCCATGCCATAATGACTCCAAGTTTCCATGATCAAGGGTATTGTGAGCGATATCTTAGGATAGGACGAGGTCTCATTCATTAAATGAGCGAAGGTTGACATGGTGGTCAAAGGTGGCCTTCGATAATTTTTTAGCTACCTCATTGTTCTGTAATGAAGATCGATGGTCTTCATCTAGTGATTCTAAGTTCAGCAAGCGTTTCTCCATTGGAACAATGTCAGGTAATATCTCGATAGTGGTGCACAATGTGGGAATTTCACACTCAATGGGGAGAGTAGCTTCGACCCCATGGATGAGATGAAACTGTGTAAAACCAATGGCGATTTTGACTACCATGCAATAAGCCCATAATGCTGAAAACAACATATGATGCCAATTGGTCTTATGTTTGTTGACAGTGCATTGCAACATGGTTTTGAGGACCTTGTTGAAAACCTCGACCTGTCTATTGGAATGGGAGTAATATGGGGAGGCAAACTCATGGGAGAAGCCTAACCTTGAGGAGATTTCAACGAAGATCTCATTCTCAAAGTGTTTACCGTTATCAGAGACTAACTGTAGTGGGACTTCGAAGAGGGTAATGACGTGGTTGAAGAAAAAATGCACAGTTGTGTCAATGGTGTTGTTGAATGTAGGCATGTCTGAGGCCCATTTGGTAAAGTAATCTACTACCACGATGATGTACTTATGTCCATTGCTATATGGAGGATTGAAATTCATGTAGTATATTCCCCATTTACAAAATGGACCGACAGTGATGACTGGATGTAGAAGAGCGGGTGGTGATCATGCTTTGTTTGCATAAAGCTGACAATTGTCACATCACTTCATAGCGTGGATGCAGTCATGAAACAATGTGGTTCAGAAGTATCCTGATCGAACGATTTTCTAGGCGGTGGACATACCTGAGAGGTGACCACCACAGGTGTCATTGTGGAAATCATTCAAGACGCTATCTGCTTCGTCAATGGTCAAACATCGACGGAGTATGGTGTCAACCCCACATTGATACAAAATGTTGCCAATGAGGAGGTAGTGAGGGGCCTGATGGTGAATGCACTGATGATCGTATCGAGAGAGATGAGACCCAAACTTCTATGTCCAAAGGTAGACAAGAAGGTCGCCATACCAAGGGTCATCCAAGGGGATGTATAATAGGTGTTCGTCGGGAAAATCCGTATTGATGGGTGAAATTGTCGCATCTAAGGGAAATACTGTGATGATTTCAACAAGAACAAGTGCTTTCTTACTTTTGGGAGTTGAAAAATCTAGGTGGTATTCTTGAAGGATGATGATCCATTGTGAAAATTTTCCATTAATTTTCTTTCGACTAAGAAAATACTGCATGGGGTTAGAATCCGCAACGACTTTGGTAGTGCAAAGAAAGACATAATGATGCAATTTCTGAACAGTGAGGAAAACTACGTGGGTGAGTTTCTCCTCATGATTGTACTTTAGGGGTGGTCTTGAAAGGTTTTTGATGATATAGTAAATAACCTATTTGTGACTATCATCCCCTAGTTGGATGAGAACTCCTACTATTGATACGACTAAGGCTGACAAGTAGAGGATGTAGTCATGATCATAGTTGGGTTGACTAATAAAAGGAGCGTTATAGAGTGTCGCTTTTAAATCATCAAAAGCATTTTGGGCATGTTCATCCCGTCGAAATGGGATATCATGACGCAATAAGAAAAGGAAACTATGCACGCGAGTGGTGTTATCTAGGACAAAGTAGCGTAGAAAGTTTGCTTTGCCTTGTATGCTCTACAGTTGGCATAAATTCCAAGGTGGTGGAATTTCTGTGATATCTTGGACCTTGAGGGGGTCCACAGTGATGTCGTGTTGGAAGATGATAAACCCAAGGAGGCGTCTGAAGGTGACACAAAATACACAATTGAGGGGATTCAAGTAGATATTGTACTAACAACACTGTTGAAATACAACTAGTAAGTCATCTAGATGTTGATTTTGTTTCTTGGATCGAGCAGTAAGGTCATCCAACTAAGAGAGGATGATGCAAGTGACATCATGGAAAACATAAGTCACAGCCCATTGAAACGTCGCACCTGCATTCTTGAGTCCAAAAGGCATGACACAATACACAAAATTACCCTATGGGGTGGTAAATGTGGTTTTATACTAATCCGATGGATGGATCTGGATTTGATTGTAGCCAGAGAACCTATCCATGAAAGACAAGGCCTCATGGTCAAAAAATTCATCAATAATTTGGTCAATGAAAGGCATTGGGAAGTTGTCTTTGGGAAAAGTGTGGTTGAGATCGTGAAAGTCAGTGCAGACACAAATAGTGCCTTGTTTTTTGTTAACGGGGACGGGGTTGGAAACCCGTGACGTGTATGTGATGGGGTATATGAACCCTGTAGAATATAGTTTGTTAATTTCAGCTTTGATAGCCGCTGCTTTGGATGGGTACAATGGGCGTTTCTTTTGACATACAGGGGTGACATCTGGCCATGTGTCGATGTGATGCTCGATGATAGAAGGATCGAGGTCGTGCATCTCGTTATATGACCAGGCAAAAATATCTTGGTATTCCTGAAAGAGGGTTTTGTAAGTTGTGAGTTCCTCAGGGGAGCATGCAACGCCTATGGTGATTTCTTCTATGATTCCTAGTTTAACAGAAATGTAAATTTGATAGTGGGGGAAATATTGGCCATGTTTCCTTCTTCAAAAGCATCGGGGGCAGGGATAGGGTTGTGGAACCAGTCTCTATGCCTGGATGGAATAAAATCCTTGGTTTCTATTACACATATGGAGGCTTGGCCAGGAGGGTCAAAGGATTCCTATGAGAGAAAGAGCACTCTGTGATGGAGCACATTGCATGGGTAATAAAGTGTAGTTAGTTCCTCTAAGATATCTTCATTGCAGTGGAAAATGGGAGAATATAGAGGATTCAGGGAAGTAACATTGGTGACTTTCACCATGTGATTGTCTTTAGGTGGTGAAGACCTAGAGGGGGTATCACAACTATGGTGCAATGGAGTGCTTGACATAAACCAAATGTCGAGACACTGTGGGTTGTAGACTGTGGTTGGAGGTAAACTTTCCTGAGGGAAATGAACCACAGAATTGGGGGGATTTGGGGGAAAATCCTTAGACAGTCTATTCATGAACCATGGAGGGGTGGGAAGTGACTCAGGTTCATGGGAGGTGATGTGGACAATATCTGGAGATGGAATAGGGGAAATCACTTGCATCATGGGAAGTGAGGTGGTTGGAGGATTTAGAATAAGGGCCATTTGATGATGCCTATATTCATTGATCGTAGGACACTTGTATGTGAAATGATCAAGTGATTCACAAAGAGAGAAAGGGAACCTCATTCGCTCGTTGACTGAAGTAGTGACATAATGGATTTCAGTGATGTGGGTTCTTGATGACATGGGTGGAGAGGGGTCTTGCTAAAAGTTTTGGCGTACTATCGTTAGTGTCTGCTGGAACTGAGGTAGTGCAGGGCAATGGTGAGTGTAGTGGTCGTACTCTGAACAGATGGCACATGTGAATTTGGTTCGCAGCCCTTTGGTGCCTGTAGTAGGGGACGTGGTGGTATTACTAGGTGTGTTTGGTGAAGTGATGAGCGAGGTGGTTTCTCGAGGGAGTTGAATCAAATTGTGTAACTCAGGGATAGAGGGACATCTATTTGCAGGGTGTCCTTATCTCTTGCATAGTGCGCAAGGAGGTTGAACTCAGGGAGGAAGTGGAGTGGTGGGCTATTTCTTCTTCCGACTGCCCCCAACCATCGCGGTGGTGCTGGAAAGTGAGGGTGAGGGCGGTGTGGTTGGAGTTAGTACTGGAATCTACATCGAGATTCCCTCTGCTTGGGGAGGGAGGGATGGTTGAGGAACCATCGCAGGTGGGTGGAGATACCATACCAGAATGACAAACACCATATTGGGAAGGGTAAGCATTGCGACTGCCAGGAAATATTGTACTCCTGATGGGGAGTAGAAGAAGGGAATTTGAGTAAAGGATAGGGGGATTGTCTCCTAGATTGGGACTTGACCCTAGGGGAAGGTGAAATTGGGGATAATTGGTGTTGTAGAGTTCTCAGGGGGTTCCTAAGGTAGGATTTCTTCCACTAGTGGGACTTCGGGGAGTGGAAAATCCTTTGTGGGAGGAATGGTATCTCCATTGTCAATTCCGTTGGAATATATGATACACACTTGTGATGAGGGGTGGATGAGTGGTGGTGCTCCATGGTATTCCCCCAACAAAGATGTGTCCTTGAAAATTCCAGGGCCTATATCCATGAGTGGATATGCATCGGAACTAGTGCAGATAAGAGGTAATATGTTATCGATGTTGGAGGAGTGGTTAGGCTCATAATGTGAAACTTGGTCGATGGTGATGATCTTCCCGTTGTGGGGGAACATCATCGTTCAAAACATATAAGAGGCCACAACCTTCATAGCGTACATGTAGCTACGTCTAAACAAGATGTTGTAATCGAGTGGGGTGTCAATAAATTCAACGTTGATAAGGATGGTTTTTCCCCCNTTGCCCACAATCTAGATCAAATGTGATGAGTTTATTATCAACAGGGTTGACTTCCCCCAAGGCGAAAAGAAATTATTTTCATTGAGTGGGACAGGTTTGGAGGACCTCCAAGACCGACATGGCTGTAGGTGATTGCACCAACTCATCGACCAGACTATAATTGCGTGCCACCCTAGCCTAAGGGTTGTTGAAATTCCATCATAATGGGATGCGAGGAATATGAAAGGGTGGTTCAATGTTAGGGCATGGAATCATAAAAGGTTGTTCGACAGGAGCGTGAGCTGCTTTCGAAGTGGTGGGAGTGGATTCGAGGGGTGTGTTGTATTGACAATTGCGTGTTTGTAGAATAATGTTTTCTTCACTAGTGAGGAGGATATTGTGATCTGCTAGATTCCCAGGGTTTTGATACTTTTCCATATGTGGTGGGGCAGGACACATATCCTGTTGGGTATTCATCACACCTTGGTGTGGAATAGGATTTTGCAACACAACGAGGGGTGGTTTTTGTAAATACTTTTGTGGGGCCTGTTGAGGGGCAGGTGGCACTAGAGGACGTGGCACATTCATGGAATCTTTCATCCATTTGAAGTTGGCGATTTGAGGGAAATGGTGAGTATAATGACCATGCTCCTTGCAAAGGGCACAAGGGAAGCTCATCCGGAGATTGTTGTTGTTGTTCCTCCCTTGGTGTTTGTTGTTATTGACCCCTTGGGGGTTCTGGTTACCTTGGTTCTGGTTCCCCCCAATAGGTTGGTTTTGTTGGGGGTTATTTCCCCCTAGTCCTAGGTTATTATTGTTTCAATTTCTTCCTTTCTTTTTGGCATTATTCGGCTGATGGGATGGATTTTCTGTATTCTTTTGTTCAAAATTTTGAAATTGATGAATGGGAGAGGGATGAAAAAATTTAACCCCAGCGTGTGGTTGTCCTTATGGATGAGCAATGGACTATGGAGGGTCAAGAAATGGGAAATACAAATTATTTTGTGGTAATGACCCATAGGGTGCATAGGAAGGCGTAGCTCTTTCACTAGTTCTTAGGGTGTAAGCTGAGGTAGAGGGGGTACCAGAACTTGGTTGAACAACTGAGTGCACCATGGGTGTCAGTGAGGGTTCACTCATGTGTGGAGGGAGGACAACAAGGTATGGCTGCTGATAAGGTATGGTTGCTGATAAGGTGGGGGGGGGGAGGGTAATAAAGGGGTCCTCCATACATGGGTGGTGATGGGGTTGTAAAGTACATGGGTGGGGGTTGGATGTATGGATGTTGGTGTTTTGTGGTTCCACTCAATCCATCTGCAGAGTGAGACATACTAGGTTTGTCCTGGCCAGATGGTACATGTCTCAAGGCGTCAGGTAGTACTGTGTATAAGTATCCTGACTGAGTAGAAATGAGGTCATATTGTTGAGCTTTGTTGATGGTTGCTTCTTCAATTTGGGGAAGGTGGAGGCCACATATTTGTCAAGGAGAGGGATGAGTGATCTGAGAAACCAATCGAGACATTGTTCTTTGGTGGTTTCTGCTTTTCATAAACTACGTCACCGATGCCATTCATGAATGTGGTCCGCGATATGTGTGCCTGAGGTTTGTTTGAACTCAAAAAGCAGTTTGAGACCATTATCATGAAGAACTGATAGTTGAAAGAAGGTTAAAAATTGTTTTGGCTAATGATTCAAAAGTCACATGGGACCCTGATTGTTTGTCCACATACCACTTGGATGATGGACTTGTGAGTGTGCGCTGAAATAACCTTAATCAAACAGAGTCATCCATGATGTTGTTTGAAGAACACCATAAGTGGAAGTTCATGATATGGTTGGCAGGATCTTCTCCCGCCTTTCCTTCAAACTTGGGAATTTCCAAAGGTATTTTGGTAGGCATTGCAGACCATGTGGGGTCGTGCAATATAGGATCATTCGTGAGCTTACTTGGATCTAGTATGTTGAGGGAGGCCAAATATGGCATGTGGAGTGGCGGTAGAAGATTAGTTCCAACCATGGTGTGAGCAGGTAGTGGACCTGACCCTTGAGGGGGGTTTGGTGGGGGTCTACTTCTCCCTTGGGAAGAAGTGTACCCTCCGCCTCCTTGTGAAGGAGAGCTAGTGGATGGATGAACTTGGGAAGTGGACCCAAGTAAATTGGAACCAAGCAAAGTTGATCCCAAAATGGTAGCACTCACATGGGTGTGAGATGGTTGGGACAATGAGTTGGCGAAACTAGGAAATCCTCCTAGGATAGGAGGGAAATTTTGCAAGTGTTTGGAATGACAGTGATTCTATGGGTCCCCTATGATGTTTGACTAGAAAAGTGGAATGTGTGCAAAATGGTGATGAGAGAATTAAATGAACAAGAGACTTGTATAATATGGACCTTCACAATATATCTCACAATCGCATGTAATCAAAAGAGCATCATCCATAAAGCAATTGAAAAAGAAGCATACATGTGGGTAGGTGGATTTTTTCTGCGTGGGAGAACAAAGAAAACAAATGCTCCTATCCTAAAAATATGTAACGTTCTTCCTCTCAAATAGCACTAGACCTTACAATATTAATCAATAGTGGGGTTTAAAGACACCAGAAGAGGAACTAGTGAAGGATGAAACAATCAGTTATAATGAGGGGTAGAAGGTGCATATCCCGAAAGAGATGGTGATATTTCCCAATAGCCACACAAAATCTGATCAAGGTGCAATTTCAACCCACAATTTCCACCTGGGCAGATGTCTTAAAATTGACCACTAGGTACCTCGTTCAAAGTGCGACATTTAGATTTTTGGCCTCAGAAATGGGTCAGGGGCTAGATCCCTACCAAGAGGTGGGTGCCTCAAGGGGGGATGCATAGAACAACCAAACCTCGTCCTTTGACCCTTCATGGGTATCTCCCTTCCTTATGGTGTTAGGAACACTTGACTTGGAGGATTTAAAAGTTCCCTATTTGTCAACTTCTAATGTTTGAATATGTGAGAACCAAA